>CM037632.1:20199160-20285215 GCA_015227895.2 Colaptes auratus
ACATAAGGTTTCTATTGAGGTGGACAGCAGAGGGCACAGTGCTGGGGTGGAAGCTGTTAGAGGAAAGAGCCCGGTTGCCTCCTGGCCCTATAGTAACATTGCCACTCTTTCAGCGCGGGGTCTCTCTGCGGTAATGAACATGACAGCTTCAGGATTATGTGCTGTGTCTTTCATACCTTTTGAAAGGAAATAATGTCTGTGCTGTGCAGTCTTCTTCATATGAGAGAAAAATCAGTCATACTGTTTCAAGAAAGGATAAAAGGCATAACAGTCACTTTTTTTTTTTTATCCATCTTTTTCTTCTCCCTTTCTGAGATGTGAACTCCTACTGTCTGCCTTTCTGAAGAGAATCATTAGGATAAAAAGAATTAGTCAAGCATTGCCATTTGGGTTTTCTCTGTTTAAGCATGTGTCCTTGCTAACATAGTATAATGTACTAATGTATTCTTTGCAGCTGGAGGAAGGGTGGCTGGATGATGAAAGGAACGAATTCTTAGAGGAGTTGAACTTGGAAATGTTGGAAGAACAGCATAACGAAGCGATGCAGTATACAGCCAAGGAGGTGGAGCAGGTAGGACTGCTACTAAACATAATGTTTGAAATGTTGCTAAATCTACTTTTTATTTGTAGAGTAAAATGGAGTCAAAAGCTCTGGCATAATTGTGTTTCTAAAATGCTGTGAACTCCAGCACACTGTAGGTAAAGAAAAGGACAACAATAGATGCTTAGGCCCAGTGTGGCAAGCCAGCAAGCAATTTAGGAGGCTGTGAGAAGTGCAGGTTTCTCATTTTCTCTGAATTCTCAGAGTAGTATTGCTTTCCTTCTTTAATATTGAAGCATTGGAGGTTTAAGCTGTTATGTTTTATGTCAAGTTGATTTCTTAATGAATTGCATCAGTGTGGCACGTAGTGCTCCAAGCTGGAATATATGCCCTTCTTGTTTGTATGCATGCAAGGCGTGTCCCTGTCCTTGCACCAGAGAGCTTGCAAAATAAGATGAAAGAGGTGTTTAAGATAAGCAACAGGTGTTTTGGTAATACAAGTGAATTTGTCTTATACTGACAGCACACAGCTCAGCATTTGTTTTGTTAATGGAGACAAATAAGCATTGTTAACACGGTCTCAGCTTGTTGCTATCCCAACTCTTACCTGCCCACGTGGCACGTCCAGCCATCCAGTTTCATCAAGGAATGGGTCTTCTCAGTTGTCCTTTATTGTGGAAGATGTGAGTGACCTTACCCACTCCTGAATCAGATGATCTGTCATCATATGCACCTGTGTAGAGCCAAAGACATGAAAGGCAACTTATTTCCTGAGTTCTGCATATATGAAGCTGAAAAGAAACAGATTTTCCACCCACAGAAATGTGTGACTTAAAAATTTTTCCCATTCTGAACTGATTGAAAGCAGCGCCTGAGGCACTGATACCTGTACTCAGTGCTGGTGTGGCTGCACCTTGAATACTGTATTTAGTTGTGGGCCCCTCACACTACAAGAAGGATGCTGAGTTGCTGGAGCATGTCCAGAGAAAGGTAATGAGGCTGGTGAACACAAGTCATGTGTCTGACTGAGCTGGGGATGTTCAGCCTGGAGAAGATGAAGCTAAGGGCAGAACTCATTGCTCTCTACAACTATGTGAAAGGAAGTGAGATAGGGGCCAGCCTCTTCTCCTGAGTAACAAGTACCAGGATGAGGGGAATGGCCTCAAGTTGCACCAGGGGTGGGTTAGATTAGATATAAGGGAAAATTTCTTCATCAAAAGGGTCATTGGGCACTGAAATGGGCTGCCTATGGAGTGGTGGAGTCACCATCACTGGTAGTGTTCAAAAGACATTTGAAATGAGGTGCTTAGGGTCATGGTCTAACAGGTTCATACAGGGAGATGTTAGGTTATGATTGGACTCTATGAATCTCAAGGTCTTTTCCAACCAGGCGATTCTATGATTCTATTTTTCTTTGATGTGAAGAGAGTGAGAAAGACTGTGAAACTTTCCTTCTTCTGAAAACCAGGGAAGTATTTGGCTAAAGGGAGTCTCAGCTTCAAATACCTCACTGTCTGATCCACGCTGGGGAGCCTGAACATCTAGCCTATTTCCTCCTCACCTCCCTTCCAGTCTTGATGCTATTGACTAGCCAATAGGTCCTATTAACACTCTTCATTGTACATAATTTAACTATTCATTGGGACAGAGACAATGACAGAATAATTAGGTAAGTTATTTGTAAACTGATAGATCAGATAACAGATCTTGATCTTATAAGCATTTAGTTATTTAGACAAAGTAGAATAACTCCAGAGTCAAAGGTGAAGGGAGCCTTGCAACAGGATTTATAGTGGCCTTTTAGTTATGACCAGGCAGTAACCCAAGCTCAGTTCCCCAGGTTAAATGTGCTAACAACTGCGCTACTAGCTACTTTGAACCGGTATTTGCCATCCTGTTTATTTTTTGAACCACAGATGTTATCTTGGATAGCAAAAGATTTCCTGTCAGAAAGAACACTTATTCTTCACAAAGCAATTTCTTTTGCACAATGGCATTTTCACAAACCTCCACTTCTGAAAGGAATTCTTGAGCAGAACAAACCCCTGCTAGCCCCTCACATGACATGTTGGGGTCTTTGAAATCTCTTAACAGTTGTGACCTTCGACTCCCAAGTTTGTGTCCATCTTTTTCACTTAATTTGGGTTGCAGATAGTGTTAACTATTCAGCAGTGGTGTTCTGTGGGGTGGTTTCATAGCACTCATTAAGAACATTTATTCTCCACTGAGATCTTCTATTATGGATAATTTTTCCCCCAGTGGGATCTTAGATTTCTGTAGAAGACAGCTACACTTGAAAAAAACAATGGTCACATGCTCTGTCAGTGCCTGATGTTGGGTTGCTTGAAGTTACTCAAGGACAACCAGACAGTTCTTTGCCCTTCTGATGAGTAATCAAATCAACCAAATGCAGCTTGATGTGTAATGGGGCATCAGTAATTTGTGACAGCTGCTCTCTCTCTAGACTCTGTGTAGTGACTCAACAAATCAGAAAATGGGTTCTTTCCTCCTAGCAGTTTCCTGAGGTGAATCCCATAATCCATCATAGCAATGAAACCCCTCTCACTGCAGTTGCCAGTGGTCAAGCCACCCCAGTTGAATATCTTTTACAGAATGCTATTTTAAGATTTAGTGTGAGCTGTCACATAAATTTGGTATAGTTTGTAATGGAAGAATCAAGTAGATAGTTCACAGGATCACAGGATGTTAGGGGTTGGAAGGAACTTCTGGGGATCATCTAGTCCAGAGCAGGACTGTAGAATCTGGCACAGGTCTCACAGGAATGCATCCAAACAGGCCTTGAAAATCTCCAGAGAAGAAGACTCTGGGGAGCCTCTTCCAGTGCTCTGTGACTCTTAAAGAAGTTCTTTCTCACGTTGAGGTGGAATTTCCTGTATTGTAGTTTACATCCATTGCTCCTTGTCCTATCATAGGGTGTGTGGTGGTTTGAGCCTTAACTGGAAGTTAAGAGCTCAGGTGGGGGCAAGGCTGAGAATCACTCCCCCACTCCCCCTCCTCCTCCCTCCCAACAGAGAGGGGAGAAAAGGAAGGAGCAAATCCACCAAACAATAATTTGGAGTTGGCTTGGAAGTAGAGAGGTAAAGAGTTGTCTTTAAGCAATATATATATATATATAACAATAACAGGAAAAAGGTTCACAAGGGCAAGGAACAAGGATGGATGGGAGGGGGACAAAAACAAGAGAATACTACAAAACCAGCCTTTCTCTGAGGAAGCATGGAGGCAGCAGGGAGAAGGATCAGGTCTGACCACGTGGCAGAGGAGCAGGAGGGCAGCTGCAGTAGCTCTCATCCAGCAGAGGCAGGAGCCAGAAAAGCAGGGGCAACAGCTACTGTCCTGCTTTTATACCCTAGCTGGGCAGGGAGGGGGAGTGGAACAGACTCAGCTTCCCAGGCGAAAAATGCCCTGCAGGGAGTGAAAAGTACCTGCAAGCTCTCCACCCTGCTTTGTTCTTTTGTTCTCAGAAAAGGGTGTTAACCCACCACAGGGTGCAACTGAGAAGAGGCTGTCCCTTCCTTCTTGACACACAGCCCTCACATATTTATATACATTTATTAGATCCCCTCTCAGTCTTCTCCACTCCAGACTAAAAAGCCCCAGGTCTCTCAGCCTCTCTTCAGAGGGCACATGCTTCAGTCCCTTAATCATCCTAGTAGCCCTCCATTGGACTCTCTCAAGTAGATCCATGTCCCTCTTGAACTGGGGAGCCCAGAATTGGATGCAATATTCCAGGTGGGGCCTCACTAGGGCAGAGTAGAGGGGGAGGAGTACCTCCCTCGATATGCTGGACACATTCTTCTTAATGCACCCCAGGATCCCATTGGCCTTCTCATCCACAAGGGCACATTGCTGTCCCACAGGTAACTTCTGGTCCACCTTCTCCATGGGGCTGCTCTCTAGCAGATTGCCTCCCAACCTGTACCGGTGCAGTTTATTATTCATTCCCAGGTGCAGGACTCTGCACTTATCCTCATTTTATCTCTTCTGTATGCTTTTGACCCACTCTATGTAATTCAATCAAGAATTGTATCTTCTCTGTATAGAACAGTCCAATAAACCTCAAGGAAATATGTAATTCTCCATTTTTTTCTAACTCATTATATTCCTTCTCCTTTACAACATTGTGGTTCATTGTGCAGCAGAGATAACTTTCAGAAGAGTACTGTACATTTGCTATGCAGAAATTCTTACTGCTATCATGGAATATATCAAAAGCTATTAAGAATAGAAAGAATTGGATAAAAATTTCATTCAAAGCTGAAATGTAGTAAAAAGATCTGGGGAAAATTCTTTTTTGAGAGAGGCTTGTTCTAAAAACACCATTATTTGCAGAAGAGCATTTCCCTTTTTAGTGCACTGCTGAAATCAATCTGAATCTTCTGTTGTGGCTGGAGTACCTCATAGTCAGCTTGCTACTGGAGATTGCTTTGTCTGTGGTCAGTCTCCCTCTCACTGTCAGAGACTGACCTGGGATCCCAGCTGCTGTGTTTATTAAAACTTTCTACTGAATCTCACTGCCTTTAAACTTCAGTAACAATTTGGGTTTTGAGTCCCAAGTTGCAAAATGAGAATAGAGCAGTGCCGGAATTCCAGCAAGATTAGCCATTTTATTGGCATCACTGCTTGATGGAGCTGAAATGCAGAATCTTTTGAGGTTCATTTATTGCTTGATTGTATGCATCGCCAGGTTTGCCTTCTCATTATCTGAGTTCTCACTGCAAAGATGAGGCCTGAGGAGCCCTTTGGTATTTCAAACAGAAATAATTGCAGATGAGATTGACAACAATTTGTTTGAAAACAAACACTTTGTTTGGAATACATAATAGATAATACTGACAAATGCAACACACTGACAATTGAACACTATCTCTTGTTTTCAGAAGGGACTGAACCTGGAATTAAGGCTTCTGCCTTTCAAAATAAAATAATCTCATGTTGTAAGAGTCTGCTCAGTCCATTCACATTTAGAAGCTCTGGTAAGCATGACGCGTCCAGAACAGTAATGCCAGAGTCTGCCTTACTTGAGTTACAGGAGATTAAAACAAAACAACAACAAAAAACCCTCTAAAACATGCACTACAATTAAGATCTGTATTACTTTCCATGTTCTTAATTGAATTAGCTGCATGTATTCACATACTGGGGAAAGATTGAACATGATATGAATGTCTGCTTTAGGCTGAGACGAACCTGATTATACAGACACTTGTTTCTTCCTGACAGGGAGAGGAATCCAAAGTGACTACCTGACATTCAGGTGCCTGCACTGTAGACACCTATATTTGGCCAACTTGATCCCATGTATCAGATTTCTGTTAGACTGGAAAGATGAGGTTTGTTTTGTTTACATCTTTCGTGTGTGTGTGTGTTAATTACAGATAGTGTAATTTGAGTAGATGGGTAGCTTACTATATTTGCTCAGTCCAAATCAAGTGGAAGTTGAAGGAGAAAAGTTTAAATTGTTGATAAAAGTGGTGCAGAGAACAGGAGCCTCTCATTGTGAAAGTGGATCTGACCTGTAAAATCTGTTTCCAGCACCTATACAAATAGATGCATTGTGGGATTTTTCAGAAGTGCTCAGATACATTTTTGGTGGTATGGCACTGTGCTGGAGACATCAGAGGAAGCATCACAGAGCTCAGTACTATAAGCTTTGTAACAGTGCTGACATATGGATAACTCACTCTCTTTAGGGCGTTAAGATAGGTTTAGTCTTATGGATGCAAGTTGAGCTCTGTCATTAGTCCTCAGGGTCAGAGGGCAGATCCCAGCCCTCCTTGTTTGCTAGCGTGAATGGAGTCCTGAATGTGGGACAGGCACCCAAATTCCTGGCTGCTCTGCAACATGGTCTTCCTAGGTTTGAGAGAGCTGTCTTCCCTCATGTCAGTAGTTAAATATTTTCCACAACAGGGAGAAACGAGCTGTGCAGTGCTGTGACCAGGATATAGTGTAGGTGACCATGCTGGATTCACTTCTCTGCTGAAAGTTTTTGGAGGAGAGGAGGCCAATACATGCTGGAGCAACTCCAAAACAGGGATCAGAATAGCTTGTATAGCAGCATTCACCCAGAGTGGGTAAATGAGAAAACCACAAAATTAAATCTAAACCTCCAGCATTCATGGTGAATGCCCTGGACTCTTGGCTGCTTGGAGTGCTGTTCTTTCTGGTTACTCTTGGTTTTCATAAAGAATTCTCTACACATTGGATTTTTTCTCTGTGTAAAATACATTAGGAATTCGTGATTCCAGCTACTCCTGAAGATGGAAAATGGAACTGAAGTGTTGCATCCACTTTGGAAAGAACCTTAATGCAAAATCTTCCAATATATGTTATGCACTCTCATAGCAATGCATAAGCTGAGGAAAGAAAGAGAGATAAATGTTACAAAACAAATTTATAACAGTTAGTTTTTAGAGTCTTACTGGTACTACTCTTCATATTGCTTGTTTCTGTGACAGTGAGATAACCTTTGGGTTTTAAATGGGTAAGTAGAAAGATCTGAGGGAATCTCAGGGAAAATGTGTACCATTTTTAAAACATGCAGAGTTTTCAGGATAGCCTACCTTTGTCCCTTGCAGTTTCACAATCTAGTTTCTAGAAAATTCTGACCCTACAGCATCAAGAAATCTTGAACCATTGCATGATCCTTTGAATAAGACTGAATTCATTCTGTCCTATGACATTTATAATTCAAGGGAAGAGTTTCTCCCCATCTGGGGAGAAAGAGAGGTAGTCATTAGCGTATTGCCGGTATGGCTGCAAACAGCTACCTGGGAATTATATGTTTATTGTGCATTTTGTTATCAACCAGCACATTGCATCTGCAAAAGGGTGAATATAAAATGTATGCTACAGTTTTAAAGAGAATTTTCTTTGCAGGTTTTCTCTGACCACAGATTGCTAAAACGTCTGTTCAGAAAATGTTAACTGGTCTGTCACAAACGCTGAATTCTCCTGGTGTTGTGTTTCTTTCAGCATTTATTTTATTCCACTACTACATTGCACTGGGGAGGTGGAGGTTGGTTTTGGTTTTCTGAGACCATTATTTTTTCCCAGCAAATGAAGAAAGAAAACCATATGAACAGTGTGTGATCATGAGATGCACACGAAGAGAGGAGAAAGGATGAGACATGAGATACATTTTCATCGTGGTTTTGCTGTCTCGTCAAAGTAGAGAAAAGGGAAATTATGACAGTGGCTCTTTGAGTTTGTTTCCTTTCAGTGGGTGCACTGTACTTTTTTTCCTCCCTTGGTAATTACTAGCATTATACATAAATTTGCAATTATACCTCCTAAAAGAGAAACAGTATTTGGTTGGTACTAGGTACGCATAAATATTTGACAAACAGGCCATATAAATTGTACTCTGCGTGATTCTTTGCTTATCCAGTTTGAAAAACAAAAAGTGCCTCTTCAGAGAGTTATTATCTCACATTCATTTAGAATGTAAGTAGGTTGAGAATATAAATAGGTTAGGCAAAATGAATGGAATGTGAGTGAAAAAACAGCAGCATAAGAGATTGACATTGTGTCCATGGTGAGCACTCAGTCATGTTCTACACTTAATGTTAAAAGGCTGTTTCTATTTCTGAGGAACATATACTCTGACTAGGGAACAAAAATGGTCTCCAGGGATGCAACAGAGAGAGGTCTGCTTGAGCAGACTTCAAAATGAAGTGTCTTTTGGAAAAAGACTTCTGGGGGGAAAAAAAGTGTGAGAGTGTGACATAGAGGGGCATTGGAACAGGCTAGTCTTCTGCAGATTTCAACGCTACACATCTCCATGAAGCAAACAAAGAGTTCAAAGCAGCAGTCTTTTTGCATCCTCTTCACATGTACTACATGCTTGATTGGCTGCTTGCTCTGTTTTTCTGAAGTGATACCAGTACTGAAGTTATTTCACAAGTTTGGGAAGATTTCAGATCCACCAGTCTCTCTCTGTAATCTACCAGTGCACTGTCTGGTAATTAGTATTATCATTTTTAAGCACTGCAGAGAGATGGCTTAGCTAGAGAGGGAAACACATCCTTCCTGACTTCAAAAGATATGTCACTGGTGCTGTAATTCATCTACTTCACTTGGTATAGGCATCACAGCACGACTCTCAGAAACGTTTAAAAGCCATGAGCAGTAGGACTGCTGTTTAGTTATCAGTTTTAATTCAGTTTAAATCAGATCCCAGCTGTTTAAGTAAAAATGAACTGGAAAACATTCTCTTGTAATGTGGTACACATTTGATAACCATTTTGGTTTGCTCCTTTTTTCAGCCAAAGAAACATGAAGAAGAAGATGGCACTACAGACACTGCAACCTCATCATCCAACAATCATGAGAAGGACAGTGGAGTAGGACCTACAGATGAAAGTCTGCGTAATGATGAGAGCTCAGAGCAAGAAAATGCACCTGAAGAGCAGAACAGCACTACCCTGCAGAGCAAACGTGAGCTGGGCCACAGCCAAGATACGTTAGGAAGTATTGAGCTTCAGTGCAATGAAAGCTTTGTGTCTGGGGAATACATTGAATCTGATTTCATAGGAAACCCAGAGGAGGAATGTGAAAGGTTTCGACAGCTGTTGGAACTGAAGTGCAAGATTCAAAACCATGGGGAATATGACCTGTATTACTCAAGCAGCATGATAGAGTGCAACAGAAGAGAGCAAGATGGAGTGGAGCATGAGCTGCAGCTACTCAATGAGGAACTGAGAAACATTGAACTTGAGTGTCAGAATATTATGCAAGCTCACAGGCTCCAAAAGGTGAAGGATCAATATGGAGACATTTGGGCTTTACATGATGAAGGGTTCAGGAATTATAACACCAGCATAGATGTACAAAGAGGCAAATTGGATGACATCATGGAGCACCCTGAGAAGTCTGACAAGGACAGCTCCAGTGCCTACAACACAGCTGAAAGTTGCAGGAGCACTCCACTGACAGTGGAGCGGTCCCCCGATAATTCTCTCCAGAGGATGATCAGCATAACCAACAGAAAAACCTGAGGACCACAATCGTAGCTGATAAGTCATCCTCAGGACAAAGCACCAGGGAGACAACCTTAACCAAAACCAAGCCCACTGAGCAAAACAGTGCTGCTGAGAACACAGTGCTGGCATCAGAAAGCAGTAAATTCTCAGACCAGGAAAAGCAGAGCAGCGAGCACATTCCCTACCTGTCTCCATATCACAGCTCTTCTTATAGGTATGGGAATATACCTGCTCATGCAAAGCATTATCAAAGCTATATGCAACTGATCCAGCAGAAGTCTGCTGTGGAGTACGCCCAAAGCCAGCTCAGCCTGGTGAGCATGTGCAAAGACTCACAGAAATGTGCAGAGCCCAAGATGGAATGGAAAGTGAAAATAAGGAGTGATGGTACGAGGTACATCACAAAGAGACCGGTTCGAGACAGAATCCTGAAGGAACGTGCCTTAAAAATTAAAGAGGAGCGCAGTGGGATGACGACAGATGATGATACGATGAGCGAGATGAAGATGGGACGCTACTGGAGCAAAGAAGAGCGGAAGCAGCATTTGGTGCGAGCTAAGGAGCAGAGGAGGCGGCGCGAGTTCATGATGAGGAGCCGGCTGGAGTGTCTCAAGGAAAGTCCACAGAGCGGCAGCGAGGGCAAAAAGGAAATTAACATTATTGAACTGAGTCACAAAAAAATGATGAAAAAGAGAAACAAGAAAATCTTGGACAACTGGATGACAATCCAAGAACTGATGACACATGGTGCTAAATCTCCAGATGGCACAAGAGTGCACAATGCCTTTTTATCCGTTACTACTGTATGAACACAACTGCTTTCAGAGAGTATACTACCAGTTTAGGTAGAGTACTATTGCCTCGTTCAATGTGGCATTTTTATATATTTCGTGACTGTTTATAGTTTGACCTTTTTTGTAAGCAAAATTACCTGGTAACTTTGCATTTGTTTTTCATACAATGGTACCTTCTTTACCTGGCAGTCTTTCTTTATTCTGCAATATATTCATATTACTCATTTGTAGGAAAAAAAGAAAAAAGACAAAAGGAAAAAAAAAAAACACAGCAGAGAAGCTAATTAATTTCTTAAACTAATAACATATTCTGTAAGTTAAGATCTGGGTTTATTTCTCTAGTTTTCTTTTTTTCTACTTTAGTAACGATACAATACCAAACCAAAATTCTTTATACTGGATCTTTGGCTTAACAAGCTTCAAAGTTTTACATCTTAGATTGTATCTGTTTATAAATCATATGCCGCATCCCCTCACCTAGCTGAGAATGACATTTTTCCAACTACACGTTGTACAGTACATTTAATCTGTAAATGGCAATTGTATTTGTCCAAGTAAAGTGTAGGTGGGCAATTCTCTTGTGTTATGTAGTGGCATTGGTCATGTAGCTGGGCAGTACGTGGTAATTGTGAAGATGAAAGAGAAATAAATTATTGCTTATCTTTAAGAAAAAAATAAGGTCAAGAGTTTTTTGGTTTCAAGAGAGTATTTGCTTTGAAAGATGAGTCATTTATTCTGCATGATAGTTACAGCAAATAGTGATTTCAAGTACATGGACTGGTTCCATAGTGTAGGGTGTCCCTGCCCATGGCAGGGGGGTTGGAACTAGGTGGTCCTTGTGATCCCTTCCAACCCTGACTGATACTATGATACTAGTTCTGATGAATTAACTTTTCATTTTGCAGAACACATGGGAGTGAGTGTGGGTTTTGTGCTTCTACTTACCTATTATTATTAGTTCATTGAATTATTCATCATTATATTAGTGCCTTGCACGCTGCCAGGTAACTCCTGCAGGTCCTTTCCCTGACTGAGCTTGCTATTAGTTATACACATACAAAACACAAAGAACATTCCTGACTGTGAGCCAAGTCGGAAGCTTTTGCTCACATTTTCATAGGAAGTGAGTTGAGGACAAATAAAGGATGAAAGGCAATTCAATGGGTTAAGGTTTGACATAGCTGAGGACCATCCAAGTCATATACAAGAGCCCAGCTGGGAGATGGCTGGGGCTCAAGAGTAAGACCAACTTGCTGTCTTGCTGGTCTGATGGGAGTCTTTGTCTCTCAATGCAGCAAAGGCACCTTGGCTGCTACCAGGGCATCTTCTGAGCTGCCGATGGCAACCCAGTGAATTATGGCAAGCTGAAATTACTCGTCTTGGGCAGCTAGCAAGGCTGAAGTCTTCACCCAACAGCCTCATTTTCATTGTCCTTGTGCATGACTTACAGCAGTCTCCAACTGACACAAGTGCTTTGGATAGCAGGATTAGGTGTTGAAATGACTTGTCATCAGGCTTTAAAAGATATGCTTGAACATGCAGAAAGGCACATTGCAGTATTTCCAATGTATCTGATTCTGGAAATCAATCCATCATTTTTTCTCCACTTTTGGCACCAATAGGCATTGGCAGTTTTCTCTCCAGGCATGTAATTACAATTAAGAACACTGCTCCCCCAAGAGCTTAGGAAAATGCCAGTGACAAGTTCACAGTTTGGTAATCAGAAATTTCTTGCCACCAGAATCAGGGAAGCAACATGCTAAATCCTTACTAAACATACAGCTGGTTATGTGCAATGAAAGATTCCTCCTCCTCCAAAGTATGGAATCCAGGGCCAGAAAGAATCAGAGGGTGGTGCAGTATTGATTCAAAGGGATATTACCAGGTTGTCCTTCCAGCTGAGCCAGGGAACTGTATTTGACCAACCTGGGTCATCTAGAAAGGTACACATTCTTCTTCTGCTGACTTAAAAGCACAGAGATTTAGCTGTTTCCCTCATTTCTTTCAAGTGATCATACTCATTCCTAATCAGAGTTCAGCTGCCATCAGTTCCAGAGAATGGCCACTGTTAGGCCTTTCCCTTAAACACACTACTTGCTATTTTTATTCCAATTATTAAATCATGACTCAGAGCTCCTCTCAGTTTAGTGCAACATCCAAGCTGAGCGAAGGTGAATCTTCAGAAAATGTAGTATTATTGTTTCATCACTGAGAAATAAAAGTGGAAAAATTGTTGTCTAGTTAGAGAAAAGACCTAATGGGAGGAGAAGGGGGGAAGCTAAGTAATAGGGAATAATTGGAGAAACAAACAAACAGTGTTTATGGTGATGGTATATTAGCTTGAATCCAAATGCATCCCAGTCTGAGGAGATCTGTCAAAATCCAGTGAGAGACAAAGAGAAAAGTGAGAGGTGATGCAGTAGTACTGCTGGTGGCACACCATGATGTGGTTCCTAGCTTGACACACCTGCCAGAGTTGAGCCACCTTCTTCCTCGTTTTTCACCTCCTACAATTGACCCCTCTCTACCTTAATCTGTTGGGGTTCCACCAGCCTATGGTTTTCTGTATTTTTTTTTCTTAAGCTATGAAGTGACATTTCCTTTCTTCCCTGAGCAGTCTTTGGGAGACATGTTGTGGTTTACCCTGATGAAAAACCTCAATCATTCCTGCTGGCATGGAAAATAAACGTGACCCCCAGAGTGAGGATGCAAGGTCACCCATGGTAGTGATGCAGCAGGAGTGAAGGGTCGGTGAGTGTTCTACTGCTGACTGCTCTCTGCTGGTTTCTCTGCAGGGTGGGACTCAGTGTTGAGCTTCCTCATCTCAGCAGTTCTTTATCAGTGAAATCCATGGCTGACATCCCAGATGCAGTTTACTCCTGCATGTACTTTTTTCCAAATGTCATCATTTTAATGAGGAAAACAACATTTTAGCACCAAGGCAATTTAAAAGAGAACAAAATACATTTCATGTTGTTGTGAATCTTAAAAAAAAAGAAGACAGGTCTGCTGTGAGAACTGGGGATATTTTCCATATGAAGGAACATTAAAAAAATGCTTTCCAAGTGAAACAAGCCCAGGTCCTGCTTAAGAGGGTGGTTTGCAGCTCTGGGATAAAGAGTAAAAGGCAGGGAAGAGGAGCTGCATAGCTGCATTTTCATGGCTACATCACTGCTGGGGAAGGAGTTAATGTCCCACTTATCCTTCCCCCAGCCCTGGCACCCAGCTGAGACCAATGGAAGGTAATTTTTCCCTATGAAGCCAGCAAGATGGCCTTGTATAAAGAGTTATCTTGTGTCACTTGACGACTGTATTGCCAGCTAATTTACGACCGGTGCTCACCATAAGGAAGGTTAAAAGCTGTAGGATATTCCTGGATCTTCTTCTCTGATGTAAGTATCCTTAAAGGGGAAATTTATATTTTTGTGTGATCTAAGTCTGATGCACCAGATTATTATGTTTTTCAAAAGAAAAAAAGCTGATAACGCTATCTAAATTGAACAAGAGCAATCAGCGCTGAAATCTGGTCTGTGCTTGATGAATTGCTCTGTAAGAAAGCTGCAAGGATTTCAGAAGAGATGATACAGCAACTTTAGCATTAGGCTTTCTGAACTCCTGGGGATTGAAGTGCTCATTAATACCATGATGCCTGACTTTTTTTAATTTGACTGATGTTTATTTCCAAGCCCCATTTCTTGGTACAAATTACAGAACAGCAGCCTTGGTGCATGACACAGCTTCAGTGCTAAAATACTTCCTGACTCAAAACTGTAATTACTCCAGGTCTTATTTTACTTGGGTTTTTTTTAACCTTTAAGCTGCTGATCACAAACGTGTGTGCTAAGTGCTCTATTAATATCCATTTTATGGTCCTATTGCTTTGTCAGAACATTAAATACTCTTGAGGAGCCAGGGTAAAATGAAAGTGATGAGGACCAGATGATGTCCAGAAGTCCGTTCTAATCTCTACCATTCTGTAATTCTATCATTCTGTGGGACTGGCATCTGACTAAAGCAAAACAGCAGCTGTCATAAGCCTGGTGGTGTTACTCTCTGCAAGAGGCTAGTGGGTAGTACAGGCTGGAGAAGAAAGAATATTGCAGAGGGATCATGAGCAGTTGGTGTTTTTTTCTTTAAATGCCTTTGCTCTGAAGCACATTTCTATGTTTAAAGAGGTTTTTTACAAACATGGTGAAGTAACTCAAAGGAAGGGGTAGTCTTATATACTGTCTTTGATGTGACAGCTATGGCTAGTGGAGCTGAGCTGCGGGCATGATGCTGTCTGCTGATATGAACTGTAAAGTAAAATTAACAGTTGAGTTACATCCAGATTTACCTGCTACTTGGCACACTCAGTAGACCAGGGATGGGGCAGAGCACAGGGCTAAGGCCTTGTTAACTAAATAATCCATTTTATGCTGATACTCCCTGCTGAAAGCTTCTTTCTTCAGTAAAGGTACAAAGACAGCATCCTCTGGCATCCAAAAATCCAGAGGAGATTAGGATGTCCCAGCACAATGTATTCAGAGATACACTCAGAAACCAGGAAGGCTCATCAGCCATGTTTCAAAAAGAAGATGTAGGCTTCCTTCCACTCCAGACTAGTTCATGGTGTAAGGATGAGCTTCTAACTTTTGTATTTGAATTTTAAACTTGGGTTAAAATTTTAATTTCCTTGCTCTGTAAGCTTATGTTGCCCTTTTAAATCTTTTCCTTTTGCCTTTTGCATTTCTTATAAGGTAATAAGAAAGATGTTGAGTTGCTCAAATGTGTTCAGAGAAGGGCAACCAAGCTGGTGAGGGATCTGAAGCAGAAGCCCTATGAGGAGAGGATGAGGGAGCTGGGGTTGTTTAACCTGGACAGGAGGAGGCTCATGACACCTTATTGGTGTCTACTACTACCTGAAGGGTGGTTATAGCTCGGTGGGGGTTGGTCTCTTCTCCCAGGAAACCAGCACCAGAACAAGAGGACACAGTCTCAAGCTGTGCAGGGGGAAGTTCAGGCTTGATCTTAGACAGAAGTTCTTCACAGAGTGATTTGCCTGTTGGAATGTGCTGCCCAGGGAGGTGGTGGGGTCAGCACCCCTGGAGGTGTTTAAGAGGAGACTGCATGAGGCACTTAGTGCCATGGTCTGGTTGATTGGATGGTGTTGGGTGATAGGTTGGACTTGATGATCTTGGAGGTCTCTTCCAACCTGGTTGATTCTGTGAATAAATAGTGGAGAAGGCATTTCACTTAAAAATGGTTTTCTTTTCACAGATCAGTGTATCAACACAAATGGAAACCCTTGTCTGACTGTAATTGCAGTTGAATTTAGGTGATTTGGTTCACTTGGTGTATTTCCTATACCACTTGAAGTTCATTCTGCTGGCGTGCATTTCTGAGCCTTGGAGGAAAGGAAGACCTTTAAAAACATATGTTCCCTTGTTTCTGAGGCTCACATTAATGTACAAAATGCATATTAACCCAAATGCTTTTATAATGGGAGGTTTGCCACAAGCAAATCTATGGATGCACATACAAAGGGGCATTTTGCTGTCTTTTGATTTTATAGGACCTACTTTACTCACTACTTAATTTGGAAAGACATACATTAATTATACTCTTTCATATATTTTAAACAACTAAGACCCTAATTTTCAGCTCTTAGACTGCTGCTAAAGCAGATTAGGAAAGACTGTTTTGGCCTAGGAACAAAACGATAAACTTCAAATATTGCAACATCTTATCACAGAATCACAGAATGTTAGGGGTTGGAAAGTACTTCAAAAGATCCTTGAGTTCAACCCCCTGCCTGAGCAGGCTCACCTAGAGTAGGTCACAGAGGAATGCATCCAGGCAAGCTTTAAGCTTTTAGGCTCGAGGTGAGGAGAAAGTTCTTCACTGAGAGAGTCGTTAGCCATTGGAATGGGCTGCCCAGGGAGGTGGTGGAGTCACCGTCCCAGGAGGTGTTCAAGAGGGGACTGGACGTGGCACTTGGTGTCATGGTCTAGTCATGAGGTCTGTGGTGACAGGTTGGACTTGATGATCTTTGAGGTCTCTTCCAACCTTGGTGATTCTGTGGTTCTGTGAAATGTCTCCAGAGAAGGAGAGTCCACAATCTCTTTGTGCAGCCTGTTCCAGGGTTCTGTCATCCCTCACAGTGAAAAAGCTTTTCCTTATGGGTTTTTTTTGGTGATTTATTGAGGTCAGCTGTTGGTCATCAAACCTCATAGCTTCATTTTCATGCCCTGCTTTACACCTGCACTGTGATAATCACTGGACATACCATGGTATTTGTTCTTCCAATATGTTCCTGAAAGTGTTTAACTTACTGCTGAGTGCTAGGAGCAAATCAAAGCTGACATCTGGCTCCAGTGACCAAAAAAGAAAGAAAAGAAAAAGGCACAGAGAATTTTAAGTATAAAGTGAGTAGAGGAAACTCTTATCTTGACAGTGGATGAAAAGCTAAAAGAACAAAATTAAAATTGCATGATGAAAGATGAAAAGGTTGAAGTGACTGTTTAGACTCCTGGACCTTGCAGGAGAAGCACTTAAAGAAAGAATGAAATAGAAAGTTAAGCAGGTGAGCACCACATAAAATTTACCACAGATCCAAATATTACATTTTCTGCACATCAAAGGCAACTCTCCTATTTTCATAGGTTATTCAACCCCACTGGCAATCTCTGCAATGCATAAATATTTTTGATGGCATGCAAAGTGTCTTCTTAATGGTGTATCGACACTAAATAGTGAGCAGGTTGAACCGTTTAAGTATTCATGTCAGCAAAGATGCTGTCAAACTCCTGACTTGACATGATATAAAAAATTAAAATCTAAAGAAGATATTCTGTTTTGTCACCTCCCTTTTTTCCCCACGTTTGGCACCTGGCTGCATGGTCAGGATAACGAAATGCACCTGGAAGATTGTATTTTGGTTCAGGTACAGGGAATTCAAATGAAAGCTCCTCAAACTCGACAGTTTAATTTACTTCTCTTAAGCTCTCTAATACCAAACTTATCAGTTCTCTCTGTTAGGCATTAACTTGTTAAATGAGTCTTAATTATACATAAGCAGATGGAGATTTGAATTAAAATTACCTTACACTCGAGTGGCTTTAGTTCATTATAACATATCTTCCTCTTAATCATTTAGGCAGCCTCATCATCTTTCATATAGAAAGTTATTAAAGTATTCTAATTTCCATATTTCTTCAAATACATCCACTATTAAATGACACGTAATACACATTAGTTGGTGACTTATACCATGCAGTAGTTAGTGAGTTATTCATGTCAGTATCAATTTTACATGCTCATGTCATACAATTTTATTTCAAAGGGTTTATATTTACAGAATGTCTCATATTTTACCTTGTCTCAGGTTTTGGTGTGAAGTTGAATGCCTCACGTTTTTGCTGGTGTGAAAAAGAATGCTGTCCACCCTAGCTTTTTGCACTCCCATTGGCTGTGGAGTTACATGGGCCTAATGTGGATTCCATTCCCCCAAAAAGTAGATGTTTTCTGGGAGTCTTGAAAGATTTGGGAAAGAGCCGAAACGAGGACAACGAGGCTGGTGAGAGGCCTCGAGCGCAAGCCCTATGAGGAGAGGCTGAGGGAGCTGGGATTGTTTAGCCTGGAGAAGAGGAGGCTGAGAGGTGACCCTATTGCTGTCTACAATTACCTGAAGGGAGGTTGTAGCCAGGAGGAGGTTGGTCTCTTCTCCCAGGCAACCAGCACCACAACAAGAGAACACACCAGGGGAAGTTGAGGCTCGAGGTGAGGAGAAAGCTCTTCATTGAGAGAGTTGTTAGGCATTGGAATGTGCTGCCCAGGGAGGTTGTAGAGTCACCATCCCTGGAGGTGTTCAAGAGGAGATTGGACGTGGCATTTGGTGCCATGGTTTAGTTGTGGGGTCTGTGGACAGGTTGGATTTGATGATCTTTGAGGTCTCTTCCAACCTTGGTGATTCTGTGTTTGTAAAGGAAATTGCAGTCATTCTCCTTTTGCAGTCATTCTCCTTCTCTTTTATCTTGCTTTGGCACTATCATCATCTCCGGAACCATGAAGATGCTGCTCCATTTGTCTGGCCTATGAAATTAAAAGAAAGTTTTTTCCTAAAGGGAGAAATTTATTGAAAGCTTTTGCAGGTTCCAGTGGGCATCATCTCACCTAACTGTAGTGATCTCCAAGGTGGAATAATAGTTTAATTAGTCATCTAGGTTAACAGTTTAGATTTGCTCCAGGAGACACCTTCAGAAGATGGCTGATTTCCCTCTTTAGGAAAGGTGTCCTCATGGAGGACATTTGTCCAGCTAATTCAGACAGGGCATCTAACTTTTACATAGCTTTAGCAGAGTGAAAAAGAAAGACTGTCTTAAAGTATATCAATGCCTTTCAAAAAAAGGATGGACAACAGCAAACTGAGTATGAAACACTCTTTTGCCCAGTTTTTAGACTCCTGAATGCATATGCTGAGAGAGTCATATGTCTCTTTTAGACAGAGAGCAGCACCAAGCAATTTAATCAACCACTGCTATGTGCCTCCTGGGTAAAATCAAGAAAGAATTGAACAAAATGTGGCATTTTAGATCCAGTAAGCAATTTACAGACATTCACAAAGCAAACACCGGTGGGACTTTTCAAAGACAAAGGCATGCAATACTCCCTGACAAAGGCAGCAGACTATTCTCAGCATCCCTTTAGCTAATATATTAACCAGGTATCTTCAGTGTCAAGTAGTGGGTCTATAATACAGAACTACCTGTGTTAGCTGGATGATGGAGAGTGACAGCTCAGGCAAAAGGCTGAGTATGCACTGGCAAATGCTACAGCCATTACCATGCAAAGGGTCAGGTCTACATGAGGCTTTTGCAGATATAGTATAATGCTATTTACAGGAGTGTGTTTAGAAGGAAAAGGTACTTGCATCCTGGGAGCCTCAACAAGATGTGGGCCTTTGCACTCTCCAGCCCCTCTGGAAACCCTGGTACACTTTAGGATGTGGATTTATCATGGTTAATCCCAATGAGTTCCAGTTCTGCTTCTGTGAGAGAGAATGATGCTGCTTGACTTGCAGGAGGCTTATGAGAAAGAAACCACCACATTTTGTGAGGCCCAAAGAAGATGGACATCTTATTTAATGGCAATCTATGAATTCAGTGTGAGTTTTCTGCACTTGTCTTTAAAAACTGCAAAATGTACCCTGAATATCACAGAAGCACAGAATGTTAGATGTTGGAAGGGACTTTCAGAAATCAAGTTCACCCCCCCTGCCAAAAGCAGGATCACCTCAGGTAGTCCAAACAGGAATGCATCCAGGCAGGGTTTGAAAGTCTCCAAAGAAGGAGAGTCCACAACATCTCTGGGCAGCCCGTTCCAGTGCTCTGTCACCCTCACTGCAAAGAAGTTTTGCCTCATTTTGAGGTGAAACTTTCTGTGTTCAAGTTTGTATCCATTGTTCCTTGTCTCATGACTGTGCACCACTGAAAAGAAATTGCCTCCCTCCACTTGACACCCACCCCTCAGGTATTTATAGACATTGATCAGATCTCCTCTCAGTCTTCTCAAGACTAAACAGCCTCAGGGCTCTCAGTCTCTCTTCATAGGGGAGATGCTCAAGTCCTCTAATCATCCTCATGGCTCTCACAGTTGCTGCTTATTTGAATTTTTCTGCTGTTTTCTTCACATCCTGCAACAATTTTTAAGGATTAGTAGCATAAAGGTGAGCAGAAAACTTAAATGAGTTATGAAATTACATGCTCCTCCACTGAGATCTAAGTGCTTTAAATAACAAGCCAGAAGTGATTTGTAATCTTCATTAGCAAATCATGTGGTAAGAGCTTGTCATCTTCTCTTGAGGCATTTGGGGAAATTTTATGAAAAATGCAACTGGAAAGGTGCAAAAGGGCTGAATTTCCTTTCCTGATGGGAAGTGTGTGTGTGAACATGTGTGACTGGGGTGGGTGTAATCTCAGGAAGATTCCTGCCTTTCTGCTTATCCACCAAAGACCAGGCCGAGGATGTACTAAGGTTTACGCCACCGTGTTCTGCACATAGTGTGCTTTTTCCAAGTAAAAAGCCATAAAAATAGAAACTACTGTACAAAGCAAAGGAGGCAGAAGACCTGCATGGGTGAGCAAGTTGCTTCTAGAAAAAAAAAGACAAATGGAAGAAGGAAGTTTACATCATGTAGAAAAAGGGACTGGTTACACGGGAGTAATACAGGAATGTTGCCACAGTATTTAGGGATGTAACGAGAAAAGGAGTTAATTAATGCGTTCTTTTCTTCATTCTTTTACTGCTGAGACTGGCCCTCAGGTATCACAGTCCCTGGAGGTAAGAGAGAAAGTCTGGAAGAAGGAAGACTCTCCCTTAACTGGATCCACAGGAGGGCCACAAAGATGACCAGAGGTCTGGAGCAGAGGAGGCTGGAATTAGATGACCTCTAAGGTCCCTTCCAACTCAAGCCATTCTATGCTTTGATGGCAAGAGGAAATGGCCTGAAATTGGGCAAGGGGAGATTTAGGATGGATATTAGGAAACATTTCTTTACTGAAAGAATGGTCAGGTATTGGATTATGCTGTTCAGGGAAGTGATGGAGTCACCATCCATGGAGGTGTTCAGAAAATGTTTAGACATGGCACTTTGGGCCATGGCTTAATGGCCATAGTGGTGTTGGATTGACAGTTGGACTTGATGACCTTAGAGGTCTTTTTCAACTGAAACAATTGTGCGCTTCTATAATTCCAAACATAAGAAAAAAACTTATTTACCTTGAGGGTGATGAGGGTGATGATCAACTGATGAAATCCAGCAGTATCCTAACGGATACCTGCAGCAGCATTCCAGAGAATGTAACCTCACCAACAAGCAAACCCCATCTTCCACCAGTCCATTTCTCCACCATGGCATTTGGATTAATTGCCCAAACCCATAACCTTGGAGTTTCTGGAACAAAACAGTCTATTTTCAGCTGTTGGTTCCTTTCCCCAGGGGCAACCTGCAACCAGTATGAGAATGTAATGTTAACTTCTAATTGCATCATATTAGGACATTGCATCTTACTAATGCTTGTTTTTGCAGGATCTAGTGTAGAAATACAATCATATTAACACTCTGAAAGCAAACACAGAGGTGATATAAATTGTTAATGCTATCTTCCTTTAAGCAGCTTGTTTAAATAGTGCACTGGTGTGTGAGAAAGTGCCAGCCTTTCAGTCTTTCCAAATAGTGCAATGCTTGCAGTTCACTGCAGAATAAACGTATACATAATGTTTAAGGTAACAGATGTTCATTTGCTGTACGTTCCCTTGAGTGCCCAATCTTTTGCCTGCATTCTGCTATCATTTGTCTGAGAACCACCTGTGAGCCAGCACAGCAGTTTTAGACATGAGGTTGCCTCTCTGAGATGTCACGTACAAGAATGGTGCTTTTAGTTGATGTATATTCCTCTAAGTCTTTCTCTGTTTTTCCTTCCTATGAGTGGGACCATTAATTCTTCTGACTTGCATCATCAGATTGAAAATGGCAGCCTCTGTGCAGAAATGCTGCAAAGCTGCTTGGATTCTTCAGATTTTGAAGATCAGCCTTTAAACCAACTAATTAAGTTTTCTGCTTGCTGCCATTGAAAGCCTCAGTCAGATATAATTAAAACTGAGCAGCAGATGACAGCGGTGGCATTTGTCAGAATCATCCAGTGGTTCAAATACCAGTTCTGACAGAAATGTCAGGCTGATAACACTCCCATCTTCCCCATGCATGCCAGGAAAAGCAGGGAGAACTTTTATTATAAATGCCTGACTGATAACCTTTATGAATCCCAGAAGACCAAACGCAACACATAAAATTTCATTATCCTAAGAGAGAATGCTCATTTCCCATGAAGCAAACCCTGCAGCTCCTTGGGCTTCCTTGTAATATCTGTGCCTTTTGGGACAACCTTTCAGAAATTTAAAGAGGGAAAAAACCCTGCTCCTGAAGTAGTGGTGATTCCAGCCTTGTAGACAGCTAAGCTGGAAGAGATTCCTTAGAGAATTAATGAGCTGAAACTAAATCAACATATTCCTCAGATAGAAAGGGCAAAGCCATAACACGTCTGTGTAAGCTATCCTTGAGCTGTACAGGAAGGTGAGAAGACAGAGTCCTTCCTGTACAGAGTTTAAATTGAACTGTTATGTCTGAAGATCACAGAGCTGTGGAGTAAACAGCAGAGACAGCTGAGAATAAATGAATAGGGAAAAATCGCTTTTGGAAACATTTTGAGATTACATTTGTTGTCTCATCACTTTTGCCAACACATTTATAATATGCTTTTCCTGTCACACTGTCTTTCTTGCTGGAGAATTTGGACATTTTGGTGTTTTTTTTTTAAACATATTTTTGGTTGGGTGGGGTTTGTTTCTTTTTCTTTCTTGTTGTCTTGGTTGGTTTGTTGGTGTTGTTTTAACTAAATGGAGAGCACGAAGGAGATCATACTGGAAAGAGAATCAGTGACAATTTGAAGCTGCAGCAGTGCTGATGTCTCACAGTCCCTCAGCTGTAGTCTTGCCTGCAGCAATTGTGTGTTGTCTATGTGTTGCCCAGAAAGCAGCTCTCATCACAGCAAACCGAAGGGGAGGGGATGTGCCAGTTGTACCTACTGAGTAGTTCCCAGAGGAAGATGCACTGAGCCCAGGGTGGCCAGCCTCGGGGCTCTAAGCTGGGGCAGTAGGATGATCAGGGTGTAGTTCTACTGCAGGGGGTTCAGTTGGACTGAGGCAAGTCCATACAACTCTAGCTGGTTGCAGTGGGGTTATAACTTCAAAATACAGGTGCATATTGCAAATACCTGAGCGAGCAACTCAAGATTTTGACTTACTAGACATGACAAACCATTAGAAATATAACTGGCTGCTGCTATTAAGCAATAAGTACATTGTAGTCATGAAAGAAACCAGCAGCCCCAAGTACACTTTTAAAAATGTATTTGTAGAGGTGAACTTCATCATTTACTTTTCCACTTCACTACTATGTCTTATCATCAGGAAAATCATATCTCCTGGACACAGCCAGACCTGAGGCCATGTTTTGCCCTAAAAGAGAGATTTTGCTGCTGGCGACATGCATATATTTCTATTGCATTGCCTTTTTGTATGGCCGGTGACCAGGTTGCTATCCCATCTACTAACAGGAGTACTTGTATTACATTATTCCCTTAGCTCTGCAGTAGTTTAGATTTGCAGATGATGGTCTGTGATGAGGATCAGCTTTTCTCTTTTGCTATGGATCTCGGCAGACCACATGATACTGAATGCAAGGGCATCATCTTCTGTCTAAGCTCCTTCCATTGTAGGAAGTCATCAAAGAATATTTACACTTTCCTTTCTTTTGACCTTTATTAAATAACTAGGCATGTTAATCAGGATGTTTTGAGATGAGATGAAGTCTGGAAGGTTTCTATTCTGGGATGTAAAGGTCTCAGGGATCACCCATAGTATTTGTGGCAGAACTGTATCGAAATTAACATATTACAGCAGATTGTGTCAGACTGGATTGCAAACTTTTCTGAAGCAGGGTGAGCAGAAAGGTCACATTCCTCATCAGTTCATGTATCAGGCTGCATGAGAATATCCAGAGAGGTTAAGTTCTTCTTCCAGGAAATAAAATCAGAGTTTCCCATTTTCAGGTCCCAGCTGTGCCTCTGAATTTCCATTTGCTTTGAGCCAGACAGCTAGCTTCATTACATAGGCACATTATTTTGGTTTCAGAAAGGATCTTTACTGAAATTATTACATGCCATTATCAAAGGTCCTTTTGTGGTGGCTGCAGTTAATACAGAGTTCTTTGTAGCTTGCTCACCTGCACACAAGTGCATATTGTGTCCTTTGTATTCTGTCAACTGCAGGACTTGCAGAATGATCTTCTGCCCCCAAAATTGATTTCACACCTTTCACTACTATGCATATAAAATGGGAAAAATAGTTCCCTGCTTTCTTTCGATGGGCTGAAGCTGGTGGCTCAGGACTGCTTACTCAAGTCGCAGCACATAATGGGAAATGCCTACACATCGGTGTCTGTCAAGTCACACAATAGGAGAGCAGCTGAGCATTGTGGCAGCCATCTCCATTCAGAGGCAGGATAATGACATCGCAGCTCAAGTGGAAGGATGAGCTTGCCCTGGCTTCATGCTTCAGCATGCTATTGAAGTGGCAGGCTATTTTCCATTGGTGGTTTGGAAATCTTTTTATTTTATTAATCCTCATGTCAAGGAACAAACACTCCTGTTAAACACTGCTGCAAAATCTCCCAGCTCCCGGTGGCTTTATTTCAGTCCACACTGCCTTTGGGCAAAGCCAGGTATACGCAAGCTCTGCTTTCCTTCTGCCTGCTTTTGTGCCCTGCATGCCTGGGCCAGGGAGCAAGATCAGCAAGCTGAAAAGTGTCAGGCCACTGTTTTGGAGATGCAGCTCGCTCTTGTGGGAAAGAGAGGCAGACAGTTTAACTCATGCAGGGGGCACATGAGCATCTGCCACACTTCACAGTATGGTGAGCAAGGCAAGGTTATTACCAAAGATCCATCCAGGTCTTTTCAGAACACCTCTGCTCCCCAGGACATGTCCCACAGAACTACAGGTCAATCCTAGATAAAATACTGCACTGAATTTTTTGTATCTATCCCTTTCTTTTTTTCTCTTTTTTTTTCTTTTACAAAAGCATGCTGTCTTTCAATTAACATAGTAATGACCTATTGTCACCTGTTACCATGCTAATCCCGAGCTGGTGTGAAATTACTTTATAATAAACACTATGGAGTTCTGACTTTCAATTAATTTTTCACATGCTGTGCTAAATCAGATTAACTGTACCCCACCCTTTTTTGACCACAGACATAATTCCTTCCTTCTAATGAAATAGAGGATTAATTTATATGAAGCATATCTATACACATTTGCAAATAAATGTAAAGATAGACTTTGTGCCATATTTGCATTGCTCGCTGTGTCAGGCTGCATACAGACTGTCTGAGATTATTAATTTGTGTGTTCACTGGGGTGGTGAAGGCCATGACTGAGGTTTGTATTATTATTATTTTCACTAAATGTCTACAACTAAGAATGGGCAAAGAAATGGAGTACTAAGAGATTGGTACCTTCCACAGGGAATTATGCTGAACTGAAAAAATAACTGAAAAAAAAAATAAGTAAGCACTGCAGAACTAACTGGATCACCACCAATTTACTAAATTACCTGTCATCCTTCTTGGATGTGCATATTTCCAACCTGGCCAAATATAATAAATGCAGCTGTCTGCTCTTTTTAATAGTCATTAGCATTATTCAAATCCTGTATGGCAGCATAGAGAAACTGTATAAAGCTAGGTGTTTTTAAAAGAATATCTTCCGTGCAGAAAAAGCTTCCAAAAACTCTTTCTGGGTTTGGTAACTTCAAAAATGCAGTAGACTACTGCCTGCTGTGCCATTTCATAAGCAAAAAGCGATGCAAATCCAGAGCTGGCCCTTGATTTTTCTCCACGCACTGTTCTTCTCTATATAGCTTTGTTTTGAAGTGGCCAGGGGGGCAGACTCATTGCATCGATGAAATTTCTCCTTGGAAAAGCAACAAAACCAAAAAGGGGATATTTCTGCAAGCTCATGGATGCCTGTATCTCTTTGTGGTAGTTGCTCCTTTGATTCAATTCACCATGTTGGCTGGTTCAGATCCTGGAGGTCTTCACCCAGTTACTTAAGTAATTCAGCTTCTTGAGAACCACCTGAGCAAACTGTCTGGCCCAAACTAAGCCCTATTCCAGCCAGCTGGGGCGGGGGGAGGAGGGCTGTGTGTGGTGTTTGTTTGGTTATTTATTTGTGGGTTTTTTTGTTTTAACTTGCTCTGCTGAATTAGACATTTCAGACCTAGGCTGGAGCACCTTGCACCCAGCTGTACCACCCTGTATGTACCCACTTGAGCTCCTTGTGTCTGACCTGATGTGTCAGAGCAACACCAGGACTATGCTAGATGTTCAGATTTAACTCCCACTCACGAGTCTTCATTACTGGAGCAGACTGTGTGCCACCTTTTGCTGATCCAGCACCTAATCCAGAGAAGTTAAGTGCACCCTATGCGTTGGCAAGGGTGAATTTACTGGCCAGCAGTGTACCTTTGAGGTGGCAACTGAAGGACTTCAGGCAGACAAGACCACTTCAAAGAGTCTTCCCAAGAAGGACCGCAACCTTGCCCATCACAGGAACAGATGAGTTTCACACATTTCCCAAACTATGTTTAAAAAAGAGGGTCACTGAGAATGAAAGCATAGCTTCAACACTTGCACTCTACAGGTAGGCTCATCAGCCATGGCTCCATCCCAGGGAGTAGGAACCTTGGCTGCTAGGCACTTACCATATCATTCAAACCCTAAGAAATATAGAAAGTCCATGTCCAACTCTCCTTTGGAACAGGAACTGATTTGAATGTACCTTATTTTAGTACATTTTAGACTTGCAAGAACAGGACTGGCTGAGATTAAAGACACTTTTCATTTGTGCTTACTGTTGCTTCTGTGAAATACCAGCCCTGCTGCACACCAGGAAAAAGTCATCACATATTCAGTGTTTATCGGCTTAATATCGAAAATTCAATGCACTCTTTTATATTGCTTTTCTCATACTATTTATGAAGTCGAAGTGTACAATAATAAAACAGAAAACAACAGGCCTACCTAGAAGGATAAGAAACAGAAAAATGACCTGCAGGGTGTGAGAGCCGGGTATTCTTGTCACCATGGTGCAGGTCGCATCAATAAAGTGAATGTACTGGTATTAGCATTTGGAGTAATGCATTCCAGGAACAACAAAGTGAGTTAAACCTAGTTAGATCAGGTCAAACAAGCACAGGCTCCATGAGGAGATTAAGGTGGTCAGAACACACATCAAATTATTTTTTTCATTTTTCCTTAGGACTTTCTATGGCACATCTGTAATGAAAGGTCTTATCTCTGCCTTTTATTATGTAGCTTTTTAACCGTGTGGATGATATGACTTGGACTGGTTCCAGCTTTGTTATTGAAAATCTGCTTTCAAATGCAAAAATAAAAACACTGAAGCAAGAGCTGTTACTTTGTGTACAATGATGGTACTAAATGAATGAGGCATTAAGAGCTGCTCTTTTTAAATGCCATTATTTCAAAATGTTTTACTAAATGTCCATAAAAACCTTCACCGTTACTACTACTTCCACCCAACTGCATATATAAACTGATTACAAGCCCTAACCACGTTGCTATAATCTGTCACACACACATACTTCTTTCAACCATCTTCTTTGCTTTGAAGGAAGCAAAGAGAGGAGAGATCACATAAAATGGTCCTGTCATTATTGCCTGGAGAGGAGAAATGCCTTCAGCTACCCAATTATGGTTTTCCAGTCAGCAAAGCTCACTCCAGAGTCCCCATCAGATGTCGCAGTATTGACAGCTCCTGTCTCCTCATGCACTGCAAATCAAAACATCCTAAAAGTAAATTGGGATACAGCAGTAGTCCCCTTACCATGTAACACAGGTCACCAGCTCTCTTATGGTATTGCCCTTCTGCTTTACTAGATATAGGGCATTAATGAAGGTATAGGGGGAAAGTAAATGTAACAAGACTGCATTTCATTTTGAAGTGGTAGAAGCGCTGACAATCTTCCTTCATGCCCATGCCTGCTTTTTACATCTTTGATCACATGATAATAGTATGATGGAAAGTGGTGATCCAGGAGCTGCAGTGCTCAGTGCCAGGGAAAAACAACAAAGGACAATGAGATCTGTTTCACCACGCTACCTTAATCTATGTTAGGGGAGAGGAGCAGGTCCAGAGGAGGGGCCACAAAAATTATCAGGGAGTTGGAGCACCTCTGCTATGAGGACAGGCTGAGGGAGCTGGGGTTGTTCAGCCTGGAGAAGAGGTTCTGGGGAGACCTTCTCCCCAGAATGACCTCTATTATGACCCCATCATACCCCAATAGTGACTTTGCAGTACCTGAAGGCGGTGTACAAGAAGGAAAGCGAGAGACTGTTTACAAAGGCCTGTATTCATAGGCTGAGGGCCAATGGCTTCAAACTAGAGAAGAGCAGATTTAGATTGGATGTTAGGAACAGGTTCTTTACTATGAAGGCAGTAGAATACTGCAACAGGTTGCCCAGGGAGGTGGTTGGGGTCCCATCCTTGGAGATATTCAAGGTAAGGCTTGACAGGGCTCTGGGCAACCTGATCTAGTTGAGGATGTCCCTGCTGACTGCAGAGGGGCGTTGGACTAGATGACCTTTGGAGGTCCCTTCCAACCCAGACCCTTCTATGATTCTGTGAGTTGCCTTATGCATACATGGGCCCAAAAGTGTCTTCTCCATCAGAGTTTACCTCAGATTTATATTTTCTGTGGTTCTCCTGTCTGCCTAGCTCTGGGCTCTGCTCTGTCCATTTTGGAAACAAGCTCCATGCAGAGGCCTGAGAGCATGTAGCAGACTTGTCTTCTAGGCATGCAGCATCACGAGAAGAAGGTAAAAATGTTCAGCTGCTGTGGACCAAGGGTAAAAGAGGAGGGGTGGGGGTATAAAACCTGAGGCCAAGTAAAAGATAGTACAAATACAGAGACATCAGTAATTTAGCTAGGGAATGGGAGGGGGAAAAAGTGAAAGAATTATACTTTCAGAGTGGATGGGGTTGTGAGGTTTGCTGATGAGCAGAAACAAGTGTCTGAGTTTCAAATGCTGTGCAGTGCTGTGCTGGGCAATAGAGTAGTACAAAGCATCACTACAGCTCACACAGATAGCTCCAAAGTAACCTAAAAATAACCTTCGAGCAGTAGGAGAGAATAAAACATTGTGGTGGGTTGAAGTTTCTCCCCAGCACTAACTTCAGCCAGACTAACTCAGTTAGAAGCAAATGAAGCTGTATTTACAAGCAAAAACTGCTCTCTCCAATGGAATGCAATGAATATGTACAAAACATTATACAGATATTTACAATTAGCAAACAACACAAAAAGCCCCTGGTCAAAAAGACCAGGGAGAGCTGTTCCACTGCCCCCCCCAAACCTCCCTGTCCCAAGAGACAGAAAGGAGTTGAAAGCAAGCAGTGGGTTAGACTTATCCCAAGGTCAGCCAGAAGTACCTTATCTCCCAAGTGAAGCAATAACAGCCAAGATCAGAAGAGAAGAGAAAAGGAATGGGAATGGAAATGAAATGTGTAGAATTGTTATGGTACAGCTTTTCTTATCCCAGACATTTGTTTTCCTTTTTAAACCCCCATAGTGATTTGTTTATGTTTCTACTTTTCTGCTCGAAATCTGCAGCTAAATTTTAAAAGCATAGCCTAAAACTACCAAAAGCACCTTCTTGAATAGTCCTCAACTGCAGTTCACAAAATCTGTGAAAAAGATACCATTGAGCAGTCTCCTGGTGGGTGTTGCATTATTGGAGCAAATCAAATTGTTGCTGGGAATATGCAAGTAAAGAAAGAACTGGCTGAACCAAGATTCTTTCCCAGATATCCACAGAGAAGTAAGTTTGTCATTAATGACATGCCAGTGAATATGAAAAGATCCTCCTGAAACAGGAGGTGCTGTCAGGTGATGTGCCTTGAGAAATGAAGGATCAGTTGATTACAAGCTGTAGAAAATGAATGTTTTCTCCTCTCCAGCTCAATGCCTAGGACAGATGTAATTCAACTGACAAATTTTGTGCTCAAGATGTTTGAATATAAAAGCAGCTATTCCTCTAGCACCATCAATGAAGAAATGCACAGACAAACAGGTATCTTAAACGAGTTCGAGAAGTAGGTCATTAACAAGAAAGTAATGATGATCAAATTGGTTTCTGCAACAACAGATGGAAGCACAGGTATAACAGGATCCAAAGCTTCATTGCTCATAATCATCAGCAAGCACTCTGTGGAAACATGAATGACTTTAAGTAGTATGGGAGCTGTAGTCAAAGGGAAAAAAAACCCAACACACACAAAAAACCCAACCCCAAACCCCAACTCTGTTAATTCCATTTGATTCAGAGGCCTTTGTGTTTCAAAGGCTGCCTGATTAAGCTGCTGCAGCTTGTAGTAATCTAATTTTGCACACTGAGATGAATGAGATTCGTGAGCAAAGGTATGGTTTTGCTGAGGCTTTTGCTCTGCTGAAGATCAGAAGTCTTCAAATCAGGAAATGAAAACTCTCTTATGATCCTTCTGGAAAGATGAGTTTACTTTTCATTTCTCGTTTCTGACTGACTTAGCTACAAGGTAAATGAACATTAAAGTTGGCAGAAAATGGTAGAATATTACTGAGATGCTTCATGCAGTGAGTTCATTCAAAGCTGAATGAATGAATAAGTCAGAAAGAAAATATTACAGCATTTCATGGCTGTGTGAGAAATCTTGGAGGACTGTCAAGGCAAAAGTAAATGGAAACACCAAGAGGAATCATGACTGAGTTACACAGACTGTTAGGATAGCCCTATCTTTGTCTCCCCTTAAGGCTGTGTCCTGGTTTGAGGCCAGAGTCCTGGCCACCATGAGTGTGTACCCATCCAACACAATCCATTCAATGGAGAGGAATCTTATGTGCCTGACTGTAAAGGTCTAATGTCTCGATCCTGAGAGGGAAAGAGATTCAGGTTTTTAATGAATATTCCCGTGTTGTGAAATTAGAGGCACAAACGAGGCCAAAATATCAACAGCTAGACTATTTATTACATAAATACAGTGGATGGACATAAATAAAGTGGATAGATCAGAAGGGGATAGAGAGAAAATAGAGAGAGAAGAGAGAAAAGGAAAGGAATTATATTACCACACCCCTCACCCCCCAAGACAGTTTGAGTCTGTGGAGGACAGGTGCTGCAGGAGATGTTGGGTCTGTAGAGAAACGGTGCTGCAGGAGATGTTGGGTCTGTAGAGGAAGGGTGCTGAGGCTTTGGCTGTAGAAGGGATGTGGTCCTCTGGGCAGCTTCTTCAGCTCCATGAGTTGCAGCAGCTGGAACTTAGGGCACGGAGAGAGGGTTTACAGAGTCCAAGGTCCGTTGTGTTGGCCCCGTGATGTTTCCAGCGTGTGGTGCTGCATTTTGCTTCTCCAGTTTTCTTCTCCGTTTTTCTTCACTCAACTAAGCCAGTAGTTGCTCCAGACTTTTATACAGTTTTTTAGTCCTCAGGCAAGTGTCCAGGTGTTGTTCCCCAGGATATCGTTCTGGGAAATCATCCTTAGGTAAGTGTCCAGGTATCTTCCCCAGGAAAGCCTTTTGTGTACTCAAGTGAGTTTGGGCAGCCGTCTGGATGGAGAGGGGAGGAGGCCTCCACCTCCTCCTGCTCCATCTACCTACCCACACACCCTTTACACATCAGGGAATCCATTGTCCTTTCCGGGGGTATCTGATGGCTGGAAATGATCTTGTCCCGAAGGCGTGATGGCTGGGCCCTTGGGCCATTGTTGTAGGCCAGCTGCAGTCCCGTGAGCAATGTTATCTTTGCACCTTCCAAGAGTCCTTCCAGTGGCTCTGCCCAATGCACATCAGCTATTGTCTGGGCAAGCAGCAAGTGATTTTGTCTTTGTTGAGTCATACCAGGAGAGACAAGCTTTAGACTCTCACACTGACCCACCCCTATGGTTTCAGAGAGCTGTGCTTTGGCTTTTAGGCTTTGCACATCTCAGTGTCCAGATAGCTGAGACATTTCCCAAGTAAGCCTTGTCTGGGGGCGAGGAGCTTCACTACTACAGGAGATGCAATGGTGACACCTGTGGTGGAGCCTTCCAGAGTCCTGGGAGTGCTCCAGAGATCCTACAATACACTGTTTTACCAAGGCACTTGGTCTCAAAAGGGCTCTCTGAGCAATAGTAGTAATTAACTGCACCTCCAGAAATAAGCAAAGTTTTATCAGGACCAGGTCAGAAAGAGAATACTCTCCTTACCTTTCAGAGGCCAAGAAAATTTAGGTAATCAACTCAGGGTTCATGGTACAACATTATCACCTGACATATTGGCAGGTTTTGAGCTTCTACCCCATAGAAAGTTCAAATACTCTGATTTAGTTCAACAGAGGAGTTGGGGTGGGAGATTAGGGAATTTGTCCCAGATGCCATTAAAGGCCAGAGAACAGACCTCTGTAACTCAGTGGCATCTTGTGTTTTGTTTTCCCATACTCTCTTGTGATACTAGTGGAGGCCAAAACAGCCCTAGGAGGTCAGTTTGCCTGAGATACATCTTTGCTACAAATGAATTTCTCAGCTTTTATGCCAAATAATCTGCTGCATCTGTGGCACAGCAACGAGCCCTTTCTGCTGTAGCACTATCTTCTGCATTGATTTCCCAACTTCTGCTTTGCTTTCCTGCACTGGAGAAGTACCTTGCTATAGAAATGTTTTTGCCCAAGAAAATGTTTTGGGGGAATAACTCCACATTTCTGAACCAAGTTGCTTTGCTGTTTTTCTCCTCTAAATGCCTTTTCAACTGCTCTGCTTTTCCTTTTCTTACTTCCAAGAGATGGTGAATTCTTAAAGTACAGGTGCTCTGTATAGGTGTAATATTAGAAGCAGTTTGAACAGTACATCTAAAATTAATTTGAATTTTAGACACTCAAGTGTATTTTTTTTTCTGGGAATGATATGTGTGATTAAAAGACCCTTTCCTGTCTGCTGCTTTCATGTGCAGTGGTTTAGTGTTTCACAGAATCACCAAGATTGGAAGAGACCTCAAAGATCATTAAGTCCAACCTGTCACCACAGACCCCATGACTAAACCATGGCACCAAGTGCCACATCCAATCCCCTCTTGAACACCTCCAGGGATGGTGACTCCACCACCTCCCTGGGCAGCACATTCCAATGGCAAACGACTCTCTCAGTGAAGAACTTTCTCCTCACCTCGAGCCTAAACTTCCCCTGGCGCAGCTTGAGATTGTGTCCTGGAAGAAAAGCTAGATTTGTCCACTTCCAGAGCTCACAAGTGGACAAGAAAAGTTGTATCTGTTCTTCTCCATGTGTTGTTGAAAACCAGCAAGCTACACAATGACTGTAACAAAAAATAAGCCAGCAAGCAAACCAACCGTTTTTAATTTGATGGAAGCATTTACATCTGCTAATGTGCCATTTAATGTGCTGTGTAACACAATTCTGCATTTCTAATTGAAGCAAACTTCACTTGCACTGTATCAAATGTGTCATTGGTTGCATTTCAAATGTCTCCGTCAGTCTTTAATTATATTCCTGTGCTGGGGGGTGGGGGTGGGGATGGGGTAGGGGAAGGGGAAAAAAAGAGGACACTAATTCTCATTAGGTTGTCTAAAGTGAAATAACCACAACCATAGGCGTGATCTGAAATCCCCATCACTTGAAAGAAAGTGTCCTGCTGCGTTCAGTGGGCATTGGCTCAGATTGTGTGTAAACACCGTTGTCATTAGCCATTGGAATGGGCTGCCCGGGGAGGTGGTGGAGTCACCATCCCTGGAGGCGTTCAAGAGGGGATTGGACGTGGTGCTTGGTGCCATGGTTTAGTCATGAGGTCTGTGGTGACAGGTTGGACTTAATGATCTTTGAGGTCTCTTCCAACCTTGGTGATTCTGTGATTCTGTGAACCATACCTGCACTTCACCAGCACTGTAGAAATGGGTGGAGGGAGTCTAGTGTATTTGGGAATGTCTTGCCCTGAGGGCAGTATTACAAACACCATAAATATCTGATATTCTCTTTATAGATGTCTCTGGCCTCATGACAAACAACCTCAGACTGTGAGCAAGCAGGGAGAAGAAACAGAGCATGCTTACAAAATATATTATGGCTGTGTAGGTGAAAAACTCAGGTAACTGGGCTGTTCACAGCCTGTAGGATGGTTAGATAGTGTCAGTTTTAGCAGGAAATTCTTCTTACAGCTTTTCTAGCATATAGCATTCTCAGTGAAATGACTCAAGAAAGAGGATGTTCAAAAGGCATATGCTGAATGAGGTGGGGATGCATTCTGACTTTGAAACAGGTTGTGTTAGTTTATATAGATTTGCCTTTGGCACACTAAAATATTTCATTTGACATTAAAAAGTGAGTAGGCATTCTTTGCCTGTTCCCTTGAGGTGTTTTGTGTTGCTGCTAGCACCTTACTCTTTCATACTGCACATCAAAATAGATGCTTAAGAAGGTATGAGTATCATTGAAATAGAATAGAATAGAATAGAATAGAATAGAATAGAATAGAATAGAATAGAATAGAATAGAATAGAAGTAACCAGGTAGGAAAAGACCTCTGAGATCATTGAGTCCAGCCTATCACCCAACACCAGCTAATCAACTAAACTGTGGCACCAAGTACCCTATCCAGTCCCTTCTTAAACACCTCCAGTGATGGTGACTCCACCACCTCCCTGGACAGCCCATTCCAATGGGCAATCACTCTTTCTGTGAGGAACTTCTTCCTAACATCCAGCCTAAACCTCCCCTGGCACAGCTTGAGACTGTGTTCTCTTGTTCTGGTGCTGGTTGCCAGGGAGAAGAGACCAACCCCCACCTGGCTGCAACCTCCCTTCAGGTACTTGTAGACTGCAATAAGGTCTGCCCTGAACCTCCTCTTCTCCAGGCTAAGCAACCCCCGCTCCCTCAGCCTCTCCTCATAGGGCTTGTGCTCCAAACCCCTCCCCAGCTTTGTTGCCCTTCTCTGGACATGTTCCAGTATGTCAACATCTTTCCTAAACTGAGGGGCCCAGAACTGGACACAGGACTGACTCAAGGTGTGGCCTAACCAATGCTGAGTACAGGGGCAGAATGACCTCCCTGCTCCTGCTGGCCACACTGTTCCTGATGCAGGCCAGGATGCCATTGGCCTTCTTGGCCACCTGGGCACTCTGCTGGCTCATGTTCAGCCTCCCATCAACCAGTACCCCCAGGTCCCTCTCTGCCTGGCTGCTCTCCAGCCACTCTGACCCTAGCCTGTAGCATTGCATGGGGTTGTTGTGTCCAACATACAGAACCCAGCACTTAGATGTGTTAAATCTCATGGCCTTGGACTCTGTCCATCTGTCCAGCCTGTCGAGGTCCCTCTGCAGAGCTCTCCTACCTTCTAACAGATCAACTCCTGCCCCCAGCTTGGTGTCATCAGCAAATTTACTGATGATGGACTCAATCCCCTCATCCAGATCAACAGTAAAGATACTGAACAGGATGTGGCCCAGCACTGATTCCTGGGGGACACCACTAGTGACTGGCTGCCAGCTGGATGTGGCACCATTCACCACCACGGCTCTCCATTATAGCCAGTTAGCTATACTATACTAACTATACTGCAAAGCATCCAAACAGCTAAGCAAAGTTATGGAGACATTTATTGCTACAAAAAGAGAGGTCCAGCCCACATTAAACTTAATTTCATACAGTATGTTCCCTTGCAGGTATTCTAACCTGAAATGAGGAATATCTGTCCTTGTGGGCAGTTTTACTGAAACAGAGAACCTACACAATGTGTCCTGCAAGCTATTCTCTTCCTTCAGTCTTCAGCAGCAGGAAGTGTGTTACCTGTAAGAGTAGTACCTCATATTTATCTCCAGAAATGAGATGGTTTGTAAAATGGTAAATTTAAAGCAGCAGTTTTCCCAAATGATGTTTGTCTTTCTGAATCCCAGCCTCCATACAATGCATTGTGGCAGCAAAAATACAGAACAGTTTTCCAGCTGTTGATACACTCTCGGATAGTAGAGACCCCTGGTCTTCTGCTGAAGAATGAGTCTCGCTGCCTGTAAACAAGAAGCTGTTTCAAGGAAGGGATGAAAATTAATGGTGGTTAAACTCTGAGATGGAAGCTGTAACCTTCACAGAGGCTTTCTTTCCAGCTGTGTTCAAAGGCACTGTAATGACTTCAGAGCACTGCAGCGACTCATTTTAGATGATGACTACATAGCTATTCATTTACACTTAATGAGTTTATTCCACCAGGTATAAGAGAAATTCTAAACAAATAATGCCACTGAATCATACACATCAATAAATTCGAGTGCTAAACTGATTCTTTGTAACAAAGGTAATGATGAAGAGAGAGGAAGAAAAGCTGCCTCAAATTAATGAAAATGCCCTTCGTATTTTCTAATAGCTCAAACATTAATTTGAAAATGGCTTTCTCTGCAATATTTTACAGACAAGCACTTCTTAATGGGGAAACAATTCAAATTTATGTGCACTCGAACAGTGATGATCTGATTAACTTATTAAATTCTTGTTGATTCTACAGTCCAGATGGAGTGTACCATTCTTCGCAGATCTCATACCTTGCATTTTTAAGTTCTCACATTATCAGACTTCAGGCTTCAGTTCCTACTGAAGGTCTTTTCTCTGGGACATTCTCTGGTGCAGAATGGACAGAACCCAGATCCCAGGAATTGATTTCATTTGTCTCTTTCCATTAGTTCTGAAGATACATTCTCTTCCACCTTGGAGGAGCACTTGATTAAATTTAGCACTAGAATTCACATAGTCCTCAGCTGCTGTGGAGTGTAATTGAAACAGTGTGAAATATTAGAGATACACAATTCAAGTTAAAGCTCATTCAGTCAGGGGATAGCCATGCTGGATTTAAGTTCAAGAAGCTTAGCTTGAACCCTGTCAGGCTTACTGTCCTTCAAAGGAAGCAAGTTAGCTTTTGAAGTATGAGGAGATAAAAATTATCCACGAGAAAAGACAAAAGAACACAATCAAATCAGTCTGCCAAACCCAGTGTCCAGTGGCTTTAAAAGATGGGCAGTAATGCCAATTTATCTGTAATGCATTTGTCAAAGCTACCCCAGCTTTAGTAACCATCCTCTTGTACTTTTCCTGCCCCCTAGATAATTCCACAGACAGTAAATAAACGTTCAGACCCTCAGAAGCTGTGTAGAAAAAAACTGCTGTGATGCTACACACAAGCATAAATTATTGTAAATATAAATGTAGCTATCTCCAGCATCCCTTGCACAATAAAAGAGGTTCCCTGTGGTTATGAAGTATGTCACATTAAATATTTCAACCTAATGTAACTGGTATTGAGTAAACATGAACCATAAACTAACTAGCACTTCATTTACTGCTCTGCTTCGTGACTAATGTTACCACTTATTCCTTGTTCTGTTTTGACCTTGGGCAGCTTCAGTCTTTCAGGGTGGTATCAGTGGAGTCCACCCATGTTCAGCCAGAAGACTTGAAGCATAACTACATTATTTTCAGGAGTAATTTAGGTGTCGTGGCTCTCTTGGGACCTCTTGGAACTGTAATTGCTGCTGTGTATGCCTGTGTTCACCTGTGTTCAAGAAAGAGAATTCTTTAGAAATATTCAATTATTTTAGCCTGCTGTAGTCAAAACTTTATTTTCTCCTCCCAAACAGCCCTGAATTTCATCCAGTATCTGCAAATGCTGAATAAAATTGATTTGTTTAATGAACATAACTCCTTCTCTGTCTTTGAAAGAGATATCAAGATAAGTGCTTTTCAGAGCAACACTACATCTTTTTTTTTTGTTATTATTGACTCTATTTACCAGGTAGCATTATTAACTCCATTATTTAAGTCTATAATCTCATTTCCTACTTCTAATCATTCTTACAGTCACTGACCCAAGGACTCTAGGATTCCTCCCATCTGCCTCAAAATCCCCCTCTCATTCTGGAGACCAGTCTGGATCAGTCCTTCCTAGTCTTTCCTTAAAAGTGGAAGTTTTGCCCAGGTGGAGCCTTTATCTGAGTATAGTTTGCATTAAAAGCGTGTCTGTTTGAGAGAAGCATCTGCAGAGATTCCTCTTAATTTACAAAAGAAGAGTCACTAGCTGTGTTCACCAGGACTCAACTGCACAAGGAGAACCCAGAGAAGGTTAGGAGCGTGGATTAAATGCTTCAAGTCAGCATTCCTGCATTACATATCTTCTAGGATTAAGCCACAGACAGTTAAGGACACTTTATTTCTGAGCTAGAGCAGTCACGTGGTCATTTAACGTGCTATAGCTTGCTCATGTTGTCTTTGCACCTCTCACTGATTCACTTCAACTTTGCTGACCAATTTTGTGAGTTTTCCCACACATTCTTTTAAAAATGGGTCCCTTGTGGCTGAGGGGGGAAAAAAAAAAAGAGGATTTTGCCTTTCATTCTTAAAACTCTTGCCACAGCAAAACTGAGACCCCGGTCTAACAGAGATTTACTCTGCTTCAGGCAGGGTGATTTTTCTAAGAGCATCCCACGAAACACAGTTAAAAACTGTGAAGCCAAGTCAGATGCCATGAGCACAGACAAACTCTCTGAAGTCTCACAGAACCTACATTATAGGGAAGACCATGGCTCTGGGCAACCTGGTCTAGTGGAGGATGTCCCTGCTGACTGCAGGGGGGGTGGATTAGATGACCTTTGGAGGTCCCTTCTGGCCTGGACCATTCTACGATTTTATGATCCCACCTCTCTAAATGTATCACCACCATTAATGTTCTTCCTGTCAGGCTTGGACTGAGCTATTCGTGGCTCAGCTTTTTAATCCAGTTCTCAGAGCCACTGCAAACTTCTATCTCTGTTTTCTTGGCACCAAAAAAAGGCAGACTTCTTTCTTCAGAGACTGCACACATGCTCCCCTGTATTCCCCCACACTGCTAGGAACTCCTCCTGAAAGGTAGTCTGTCAAAATTTGATTCCAGTCAGTAAAGTGCATTCGTGCTTTGTACATGTAGAACTTCCCAAAAAATCTAACCATTTGGGATAATCAGGCTTAATTTGGTCAAATGGGTCTGCTTCTTGGCTCGAATCTTGTAACACAAGGTGCATCTCAAAATATGCCTTTACAACCATATTACAGCCCTAAAAAAATGCCATGGCCCCTGGAAAATACAGTAACTATGATAGACTTGCTGTCAAAGTCTTAACTAAAGCAGTATAAATGCATAAATAGAAGGGACAAGGTGGAGGCCTTCAAGGCATTCCCCTAAGTAGTAACAGGTCTCTAGCTAGATATTTAAAGTGAATTTTCCTCTACTGGGAAACCGCATTGCCAAAAACTAGTTGTCATTCCAGCCAGATGCCGAAGGGGCAGTATCCCCTCACCAGCTAGCTGAAATCACACAGTAAAAAAGCCAATTTTTCTTTTTTTTAAATGCCAGTTGGAGGCATAAATCTGTTTTCCCAGACAACTTTCACTAGAGACCTCTGCTCACCTCTTTCCATGTCAGACCCTGAAGAGTTTTGTTTCTCATGGTCAATGCAGGGCACACACCGTGCTTTCACTGGATGCCATGCAGCAGCCTTGGGGCCAGTGGTGAACCTGGGACAGATGTCAGTGGTTGATAAAAAGCCATTTCACACTGTTGCATGGCTAAATGCAGGGCACCAATCTTGCCCTAGTGACTGTAACAGGTAATTATTAAAGGACTTTCATAAACATGATTTTAGAATCTGAACAATGCTAGAGGTCCCTAAGTATCATTAAAACACTCAACTATCCCATTAATTGTAATACTCTGATTGTATTTTGATTAGGTAGATCGCTAAGGCTCCATTATCTGGTAGTGCCTGAGGTCTGAAGAGCTGCCTATTGCACAATGGAGGGTGTCACCTGCACACAGTATGGGCATCATCAGGAGCTAAGGTTGTGTCTGCAGGCTATAAATTGACTGTAGCAGCAGCCTGAATCACTTATTTAGGACTTCAGGAGCCATATGCCAATGTATATCAAAATAGCAATACATCAGCAACTGTCTGAGGTGAAGGACACGAGGTAAAAAAGAAAATGGGATCATCTTCTAAAAAAAAACATTACAATTGGGCAGCTATCAAGCTGCTGAATAGCTTCAGAAGCCATTGTTTGTGAGATGGCATTTGCTAGGATCTGTCCTAATCATCCTGTAGAAAAGGGGAAGGAGAAGAAGTCATGGACCTGGGTGCAGCGTGGAGATCCCTCAGGTCCAGCAGCCTGAGCTGGCCCTTGGTTTGGCCTTGTGCCATGTCATTGAGAGGTAATTAGTTTAGGGTCATTTGACCAAATGCAGCACATACCTCATCAGAGTGGGGGCGGAGGATTTACATCAGACTTACCATTTATATTGAGGTTGACTCTCGCTATAATAGGAGCTACATATTTATAGCCACTCCCAGAAAGGTTTGCTCTGTCATGCACTGCCTGATAAACAACAGAATGAGATTTTGATACCACCTGAAATGAAGAAAGAGGGAAAAGAAATGAGGAATGTCACTTGATGGACACTGATAGGTATTTATTCACTATGACCTAATTCACTGCTCGTTTCTGGAGCCTGGGGCAATGAATAACATATTAAGTGATGTTAATGTGAAATATGGTTTCTGCTCCAACAGCAATCTTTGGACATAAACTGCCATTATATGTAAAAAACATACTTGGCCCTTCCTTTTTCTAGAGCCCTTTTCACTGCAGCATACCATAGCAATATGGTTAGTTACATTAATTTTAGTATTATTACCAACCCCAAAGCCCAGGACTTTTCTACTTATTCTGCCAAGCAACCCTATTCCTCTAATTCCATTTTCTTCTGCTTCTGAGTACCCTTCATCCCATTTTTAATGTATGAATGAAGTCAGAATGCAGTTCACATTTTTGTGTCTATCAGCACTTTTAAAGATATTAAGCAAAGCTGTTTATCCCCTCTCTCTGCAGCAAAGCTGAAGCTTGGAACAGGAGTGCATGTTCACAGGTGTATTTGATGTAATATTTTATATCAACATGCTCTTGAGGAAAGAAGCAAGCAGATGAAACTGGAAAGCACTATTAACAAGCAGCAAAAGAAATACACATGAAATATTACATGAAATTGCAGTGATAGTATTTATGTTCTTTTACAGACATTCTCACAAAGTATAAATCAGGATAAGGCTGAGATTATACCCCTACCCCTCTTTGGTGGAAAAAGAAATGCAAACAGTCTATACATTAAAATTCCTTTCTGGGCACTCTTGGAAACATATGCATCATATCTAGGATTTTTTTCATGCTAGGACTGACTTTTATCTGGTAGCTGGAAATAAAAGACGTCTGTACTAAAATGAGGGAAAATGTGTGCATTGACAGAGGAAAACATCCAGATGGGTACAAATAAACAAGAAAATAAATCCTAGCAGTATAATGCCTGTCAAACACAAAGGCAAAGTTCACTGCAATTTTCTTAATTGTGAAAACACAGATTCATAGAATGGCCTAGGTTGGAAAGGCCCTTAGAGATCATCTATTTCAGCCTCCCTCCATCATCTATTTCAGCCTCCCTCCATCATCTATTTCAGCCTCTCGATTAGACTCAGCTGCTCAAGGCATCATCCAACCTGGCCTCGAAGACCCCCAGGGAGGAAGCATCCACAACTTCCTTGGGCAGCCTATTCCAGAGTCTCCCCACCTTTGTGTGAGGGTGTGAAAAGATTGCAAAAAATCAGCATTTAAAATGAAATCTCACATGGTTTTTAAATTAATTTCTGGGGTCTTTAAGGCAGACTTAAGATGAGTTAAGCCTGATTATATTCTGTATTGCCACACTAGAAGGTACTCAAATGGCTTTGGTTAAAGATTTTATGAATTAATCTCACCTATTTCCAAGGGTTTAGGACAGAACCCAAAGGTCCCTGTATTCTCAATGGAGAGAAATGAGCCTGTGTCGAGGGTGAGTCATGGTCCTCTCCATCAACTGTGTGGTCTGCACTAGGATATTCATCCCTCATGGCATAGCTGGGCTAGATACCCACAGGCAGCTGAGAAGAGACCTTGATCAATGAACATCGTTTCTCCCCAAGTCCTGGCTTTCTGTGGTGAAATACTGCACCACCAGAGAGCTCATGTGAATTGTGGGATGCACTGCTAATCTCCTATGTACATACTTAGGCTGAAGATGAGGTGGTGGAATGCAGTTTGTTTAAATCAGAGTAAGGGTACCTAAGACCTCTTTTAGCTCTGGGTCCATGCCTGACACATCTATGTGTCTTTATGAGGAGCTCTGTTTGTAAGCATGTCACTGCTCATCACCATAAAGTCCTCAGGCCATGGGACTGTGAGCACCTTTCATTGACACCAATGCAGGAGACAAATCCCCTTTCTGTTCAGGCAAAATGCTGTGGTAATGATGTTTGACCATTGCACAGCAGCTTAGTGAGTAGAAAGACAAATGGGAACATCACCTCGAGCATAAAGACACTGCCATGATGGTGTTCCACCCCTGGCTACAAAATTGTGCTCAAAACTATGGGATATGGTGAAAACTAACTGCAGCTCTCACTACCATACAGAAATGAGGAATAACAAAAAGGCTTACTTTTGAGGTTTGAAAAATAACCAAGTTAAAAGCAAATCACTTGAGCATTTTTACAGAGACAGAAAGTACAAAGAACTTACAAATAATTAAACTCTGTAACTGTAGATTATCTTTACTTAATAAAGAGAAAGGTCAGACACCTCCCAAGCCTTAAAAGACTGTTCTGTCATTATGTTGCAATTGATTGGAATTTAATTGTTCCACTTGAGAATTATTTGCCTCTTCTCCACATGATTATATCCTTTTGGCTCACAAATCAAAGCATGGTGGTTCTGCCGTGGCTGGGGGCCAGATGCCCAGCAAAACCATTCCATCACTCCCCTTCGTAGGTGGACAGGGGAGAGGGAGAATATACTAAGAGGCCCATGGGTCAAGATAAGAGCAGTTTAATAAAGCAAAAGCAAAGGCCATGCATAGAAGCAAGAGCAAACAAATATATTATTCTCTGCTTCCCATCAGTAGATGTGCAGCCACTCCCTGGGAAGCAGAGCTTCAAAACATGTAGCAGTTGTTCTGCAGGACAGACACCATCAACGAATGCCCCCACACTCCCTTCTTTCCCCTTATCTGAGATGACATCATATGGTGTGGAACACCCCCTTTGGTCAGTTTAGGTCAGCTGGCCCAGATGTGTTCCCTCCCAGCATCTCACCCACTCCTCAGCCTAACATTGTGGGAGGCATGTTGGAAAAGCACAGCCTTGGTGCTGTGTGCACTGCAGTAGCCAAAATGTTGGTGTGCTATCAACACTTTTCCAGCTACCACTACAAAACACAGGGCTATAAAACATGTTATAGAGAGAACTCACTCATCTCAGGCAAACCCAATACTATTAGTTATCAGCAAAAGTTACTGATTTTTCCCAAAGAGGGAGTTTTCTTTGGGCTCTTGTCTTGAGACATTTGTCTTGATTAACTTTCTTCTATAATTCACAGAAGATGGCTGTTTGAAGTCTTGAATTTACTGAGTTTACCTGCTTGCCACAGTCTGTCTGCTCCATTTCCAAGGCACAAAAAAAACCCACAAACAAAAAACTCTGAAATTAACAAAAAAATTAAAATCCCTTCCTTTCCTAGGGAAGGTAACTTGGTTCTAAGAATACAAGAGGTCCATGTTTAGCTGTAAGCTAGATGTTGGAAGCGAGATAGATGTCCCTACGTAGCTCCAAACATCTTGAACCTAGTGTTCAGATCTGTAACCAGCTACAATCTGCATGCCACCATAACCTCAGGCACTGACATTCATCATTCATATTCTGATGGCCACAAAAAGAGCAGGACATCAACTGTACTGAATTCTGATCCAAATTCCCCTGACATGCATTATAAATTTCTTTTTGGGTGGCTTGAGTTGGGAAGGATAGTTATACAGTAAAGTTACAGTAAATAGTAAATAATAAGCAGGTAAAAGGAAGCCAAAGATGGTAAAGATAGTTAAGTGTAGTCATACAGAGTGATACAGTAAAAGGAAATAGCTTTATTTCTTAATACTTTTCTAAGGTATTATTATGAAATGTGTTTTTAGTATATTTTTAAAATATATTTCTAATGTATTATTAAACCCCTCTCTGGATTCTGTCAATAACTTCATGTGTATCACCTGACTGCAGGAGTGCATAAACTGCCTGGAATTACCAAGTTCATTTTAGTTTCTGTGTGTGACATGGCCAAAAGCATTCATGAGATCCTTCAAAGGAGCTTCAGAAGGCCTCACAATAATCAAAGTCTTCCCTCCAAAGACTGAAGAAGAACTGGAAAGCTTTCTGCTACATTTTGCCAAGTGCAACAGAAATTACTGTACTGCTGCTGAGGTTCAACTTAGTAGCCTAAGCACCAGTTTAACTGCCAGTTGAATTGGCATTTGGATATGTAGTATCATGGACTGACCCCACTTGCACTCTGAGCTGACTGGATTTCTGGCTCAGGTTTGGAAGCTGTTTTGATAGGTGAGCATAGGATTGTATTTGAAATAACAAATCTTGGAGTGGAGGTAGTCTTAGTCGTGTTGATTGTTTACATCTGGACATAGAGAAGTAGCCTTGCAAAAACCTAACCTCAACCTTGCAGAAAATTGAAGCTAAAAATATTTGAAACTGGCTGCATCTGGCTCCTCAATCAGTGGAAGGTACTGTTGATGATAACTTCAAAATGCTAAAGCTGCATAAGGCATAGCTTCAGTATGTAGCTTTCTTGGAGTCAGGAATCCAAAACATTTAAATATCAATACCTTTGACTGCATTCCAGTGTTTTAGCTTAAAGTCTGGGTATAGATGTGTGTGCAGGCAGCATGTACGTGGTTCTGTTTGGCTTGGGTTGCTGTTTTGGGTTGTTTTTTATGGTGTCTTTAAAATGAGAATCATTACATGCTAGATGGCAAATACAAGACTCCTACAATCACACAGAAGCAAGTATCTCTGTGTTTGCTTGAGAACAGGCTTAGCTTTGTTATCATGCTCTTCATTTTCCCTCATAGCTGTGGTTCTTTTTAGCATAATGCTAGAAATGCTCCGGCGCTTGCCAATTGGTGGCCAGCCATAACAGCCTGTGTAAGCAGTTAGCAAAATCTCCCATCTGGTATCTGGACTTCCAATGTATGTCCTGCACATTAGCACAGCTGAGGCTCCAGCTGAGACCCTCGGGGCATTTTCACCTGGTGAGCCAAACCACGAAGCTAGGAGGAGCTTTACTAAACTTGTCTCAGCTGGAAGCTGGTTTCTGCAACGTTTTTCAGTATTACTAAATTAGTTAATTCCATTCATAGATTCAGATGCTATTTTAGAACAGTTTTACACTTTCCCCCCAGGCAACCTGGTTTTTCTTATGAGCTATTTCTGCATGAATCTTGTTCTGCATATTCTTTGGAAGGAGGAAAAATGGTCTCTGAGCACAAGGGCGCTCAGTGCCTTTCACTGATTTATCACATTAATGTGGCATCACTCTTTTTTTCTTTTGCTCTCTGAAAGCTTCACTAAAAAGATCAGTGCCCAGGGATCATAGCACCTGTGTGCCTGATGGAATACATTGTGTGGTTAAAAATGTTGGAAATATGCCATTTCCCGCCCCCCCCAGGAAATTATCTTAGTATTTGCTCTCAAATATTTTCCTTAGCTGAAGAGGGTGACAGTATCCATCACAAACCTCTAAAATGTCTCTTTGGGTTTACCAAACCATCTCCAGCCTCATCTCTTTATTCTCAATGCAGGCTATAGCCAGATGTGTATGCTACTTGTAGGCCTGAGTTCAGAGACATAAAAGTAGCTTCAGACTCTAATTTAAAAGCATTGTCAATGGGAAGGGCTAAACACTCTCATTTAAGTTTGAGCTCTCCTTCTCATCTCCTGCCAAAAGTTTGTGAGCCCACTGCCAGTTTTAAGTCAAGGGATGATTTGCAAGACAGAATGATCTAAACCAATGATTGTGTAAAGAACCTTATTAAGGAAGACAGAGAGAGTTCAGCCTGATGGTTTTATTTGGTCTGCCTGGCAGCCATAAAGCTGCCAGCTGTCAGTGCATATGGCCAGTCACACCCTGGTCGGGGGCACAGTGTGTCCCAGCCTCTGCCTAGCCAGCAAGCAAAGCACATGGGAAACGCTGGCCTCTGTGTGCAGGTGCATGTAGATTTGGGGTTAGGGGCACTTTGAGCAGCTGAATACAGTGTGACTCAGAACTGGATATTGCAGTCACAGGACAAAGCTAGACATTGTATGATTAATTACACTTTAAAACAAGAAGAAGCTCTTTTATTATGAGTGGTCAAACACTGGCACAGGCTGCCTAGAGAGACTGTGGAGTCTCATCCCTGGACATGATGCTGAGCAGCCTGGCTGCTTGGACTGGACTGGAATCATGTGGAAGTCCTACCAGTCTTCTGCAGTTCTGAGAGCCTGTGAAGCATAGAGAATATGGGAGCAAGGACAAGTTACTCATGTAGAGGTGCTGGGAACACAGGAAATGCTGAAGGGTGTAAGGGACATGGGAGGTAGCTAGGGAAAAGTGGAAGGCTGTTGTCAGGATACTGTGGGGTTGTTAAGTGAAACAGAAGGATGATGAATACAGTGGGAATTGCAGTGTGGATGGGACTTGCCATAGTGCAAAGGCACCATAACAGATGTTGGCAGAGGGAACCTGTGGAGATGTATTTTTTTTAACAAAGATAAGGAATATAGACGATCCCTAGGAAATGTGGCTTGATTAGTTCCATGGCTCCTGAGAGCCTTGCTATGCTTCATCATGCTTTCAGTTCTTCAGATGTTTGCAGTTTTTTCATGCAGAATCTTGGCTGCTGGTCTGGGGTATTTTTTTTCCCCTCCTTAATTTTTGCTTTAATGTCATGCATCTCACTGAGAACATTTTTCACTTTTCTTGACTTAATTGTAGGCAAGAGGTGGAACCTGCTTACCATGTGTTACTTTATTATGTATTATTTCTTTCTGCATGCTGCTCTTTGATACAAATTACTTTGTTGGGCTCTTTTATTGTGGTTACAGGGTGCTAATGCACTTCTAGCATGCCATAGGAGTCATTCATATCAGAAGAGTTTAGCTTTGATCATGCTTTTCCTGTTATCCTTGTTGATTACCACTATTTGCATATTACTTGATTCCCCAGGTTTGTGATCTGTCGTTTGGTCTGGTTCCATCCTCTGTGCCTCTCCAGGTTCCTTCTTCACTCTTTGGTGTTAGAGAGGTTTTGAAACCAGTTAATTTCAAAGGCATTTGTTTGTTTTATACATTTGCTTTTTAAACTCATGACAATTTAAATTTATTTCATTACAAACAAGACTTTGATACTCACCAGAGATCATCTGGTGAATTGTTTACTGTTAAGTGCCTAGTCAAAATAGGAAGTATAACAAAACGCCAGGGCTTAAAAAAACAACCAACCAAACAAAAAAAAATCTGTCCTGAGAAAATAAGGAAAGACTGACTTCAGCATAAAGATTTGAGTAGGACCAAGTGTGCTCCCACATGCATTTTTCTGTACAGCTGCCATACTTCTTTGTGTCCGTACTAATTTGTGTCCAGTTCTGGGCCCCTCAGTTTAGGAAAGATGTTGACTTTCTGGAATGTGTCCAGAGAAGGGCAACCAAGCTGGTGAGGGGTTTGGAGCACAAGGCCTATGAGGAGAGGCTGAGGGAACTGGGATTGTTTAGCCTGGAGAAGAGGAGGCTCAGGGCAGACCTTATTGCTGTCTACAACTCCCTGAAGGGAGGTTGTAGCCAGGTGGGGGTTGGTCTCTTCTCCCAGGCAACCAGCACCAGAACAAGAGAACACCGTCTCAAGCTGCACCAGGGGAAGTTTAGGCTCGAGGTGGGGAGAAAGTTCTTCACTGAGAGAGTTGTTAGCCATTGGAATGGGCTGCCCAGGGAGGTGGTAGAGTCACCATCCCTGGAGGTGTTCAAGAGGGGATTGGATGTGGCACTTAAAGCCATGGTTTAGTAGTCATGAAGCGTTGGGTGATAGGTTGGACTTGATGATCTTTGAGGTCTCTTCCAACCTTATTCATTCTATGATGTCTGCAGTATAGACACAGGCATAGACACAGGTGTAGATACACACAGGCCAAGAATATATGCAGGAATCTTTAAATAATCCTATATTGTGCATGCAAAGTGACATTCTGAGTCAAAAAGTGCCAATTCACTTGTTTATCTTATACTCATGTGGAATAAATCCTATTGCTGGAGTGTTTCACTCTGCTTTTGCTATTTGTGTGATTTTGGAGATTTTCTGCTGAGCCAGTGAGGATATCATTTCTTAATGACACAGTAATATCTTTCCTCAAGCATGAAGTACATTTTTGCAGTGCTATTTCTGCTGGAATCCGGTAGAATAAGGAACCTGTTGCCTTTCTCCTTAGAAAATGCTCACAGTGCACACAGTAATTGGATTGGTTGATGGGTTGGACGCGATGATCTTGAAGGTCTCTTTCAACCTGGTGTACTGTATTGTATTGTAAAGCTTAGCATTTTTTGGCAGAAATGAGAAAACTTAGTAATCTATGTAGGCATTCTCTTTCCTGATGTGGCAGTGTAACATTTTGGTAAGAAACAAAGATAGCCTTTTTGTTTGACTCAGAGTCTAAGCCTGAGAGTGCAATCTCAGTAGCAAGCTCAGTCAAATCGGTGATTTAAACCTTTTGACTCCGTTACGTTAAACACCTGACTAAAATGTATTTAATTATTTCTGAAATGAAGTTCAGAATGAAATGAAAGTGAAATTTTCACAATTTGAATGACTCCTACATATCATCAAATGTTTGGAAAAAGTCAGGATAGTTTTTTTACTATATTAAAGGATTTATATACGTAGCTACTTATTATAATTGCAGTGTACTCATAAAACTGAGGGGAAAAATCAATGTAATTTGCTGGTTTGCAGGGGATGTTTACTGAGTAACATGAGCTGAGAATTCTCCATGCACAGGGAATATAATTCCTCTTCAGAGCACTTTTTTATTACAAATTTTGAAGTTGCAAATGTCAAATATGCTAACATAAACCCACAACCTTTCCAACAGGATTAAATGTACAGATTTCTTTGAAATAGGAATGCCTCTGTCTTCTCTTTTGGAGAACAAAGTTTTAACAAGCAGTTCACAGGGAAAAAAAAAATTGAAAGAATCATTAAACAATGGGGGAAACAAGAAAAAACTGGGGGGGGTTGTGTGTGGAGAGAGAAAAGTAAATTGTTGTTGAGTATTGGACAGTTTAAGGAGAGCCTGTAGTCTAGGTGTTTCAATTTGCTATGCAAGGTCACTATTTCCAGATAAATCATGTTAGACTTATAGCCATATTCAAACTGAAAAATTGTATTTTCTAGTCCTGAGTGTTTTCCATAATGTGGTACTGTGGAACTGAATCTGCTACCACTCTCATGTTTATCATCCCAGGGTTTTAGTGAAAAGTGCAGCATCAGTACTTTGCAAGATTGGATCATGAGATGTGAAAATTGTTGCTTCTTCCAACAATTTTACTACAACATTTTAATACAGCCTAATAGTATGTTATAGCCATAGCAGTCTCTGTTCAGTAAGCACAAGTTTCCCATTTGCCTGCTTTCTGCGTGTTTCCATACCTGGCAAGCAAGTAAAATCCATGAAATTTACTAGTTCTTAATAAACACTCAGCAGTGATATGGAGCAGCAGGGGAGATGCAGAGGGAATAATAATTCCATTAAATGGAAAGAGTAGGATTAAGCCTGCTCATTTATGTTCAGGAAGGAGAAGGAATATGCTTACACATGATAAAAATAAACTGATGAAAATTCAAACATTTATAGAAAATTTCTCTGAAGTAATTTTGATGTGAATAACAAATGGTCTTTAATCTTCCCATCTGAAGCAGGCACTCTCACCTATTTTCCTTTGTGGAACCTCCTCCCAGTTTTTGCAGCGGGAACAAGACAGGGAATTAGGGCTCTCCCATCTTTGTGGCTGGAAAGGGACCAATACAAATCACTTACTCTCCAGTCTAGTTTATTATACTTCTGGAGCTATAGTAGGGAAATGCTTCTGATAAAAATCCCTCTTTAGGGTGAGCCATGTGCCTCCAGCATGACCCTGAACAGTCCTACAGGCCAAAAACCCACCACCACTCTCAGGTGATTTCTCAACTGATCCACTACTGTGACACTACTGTGTCCATTTCTGGGCCCCTCAGTTTAAGAAGGATATTGAGACACTTGAACATGTCCAGAGAAGGGCAACGAGGTGGGGAGAGGCCTCGAGCACAAGCCCTATGAGGAGAGGCTGAGGGAGCTGGGATTGTTTAGCCTGGAGAAGAGGAGGCTCAGGGGAGACCTTATTGCTGTCTACAACTACCTGAAGGGAGGTTATAGGCAGGAGGGGGTTGGTCTCTTCCAGGCAACCAGCACCAGAACAAGAGGACACAGTCTCAAGTTGCGCCAGGGGAAGTTTAGGCTCGAGGTGAGGAGAAAGTTCTTCACAGAGAGAATTGTTTGCTATTGGAATGTCCTGCCAAGGGAGGTGGTAGAGTCACCATCCCTGGAGGTGTTCAAGAGGGGATTTGATGTGGCACTTGAAGCCACCACTTAGTTAGTCATGAGGTGTTGGGTGACAGGTTGGACTCGATGATCTCTGATGTCTTTTCCAACCTTATAGATTCTATGATTCTATGACTAGGCACAGTGAAAAGGTTTACTTATCATCCTCAGTTTAACAATAAAGTATAACATCCCATTCCTTGTCAGGCAGAACCAGTTTCAAATTGTTTCAATACCAGCATCACTATTTTTGGATCATTTGGGGGAAGCCATAAGCATATCATTTGCTGTAAAGTGATTCATTCCACACTTATTGTTAAGACTAGTGGTGTGCTGTAGCAAACCTGTAAGAAGAGTTTGGATATTCTTAATCCACAGCTCACATCACAGCAATTTACCTCTCTCTTTTGCCACTATTTCAGGTGGCAAAGGTTTGATAATACCTAACTCCCTCTGTATCCAACATAGAATTTTGTCTTTTTTACACTGTTTTCTTTCCAAAAATATTCATCTGCTGTTCACTCATCAACACCCAGTACTAAATTTCAGTACTAAATTTCAGTACTAAATGGGTTACCTACAGGCATTTGGCCACATTTCACCTCCAGTTCTGCTGTTTGGTTTTGGCTAAAAAACGTTTCTGTGTTGACTGGAAGGCAAATGTTTAGGAAGAGGAGCCTCTTTCTGCCCCACCACCACCTGGCCTGACCATGTCACTCCCCCTTTCACCATGCCAGTTCAGTGCTGTTGTTTATGCAATTACGCAGCTTTCTATCTCACCGACTTCCCTTTGTTATGTTTTCCATGGTAACAGCCTCAGTACATGCAAAATTTTGCCTTGCTGGGTCCTGTCTGGCATATTTGGAGACTGTTGACACAGTCAAAAGCATTAAGCAATTCTCATAATTACAGTTACGTTAAGGCCAGGGATTGTTAACCTGACGATGAGAGATGTTATTTCCTCACCAATGCATACACAAGGCTGGGATGGAATGGAGGTAGTAGGTGTTACCATAGGGAAGAAAAAAAAAAGAAAGAGGAATGGAAGAGAAGGAAGAAAAGAAGATTGCAGGGCTGCAGTTGGGTTTGGTGCAGCTTATAAGATAGCTGGGAAGCTGTAAGGTGTCATAGCCTCTCCTCTCATTGCACAACACTTCTGTAGGTGGTGACGGAGCACCTCTACTCTCAGCTAAACCTGGTCCATGGAGTTACAAGGAGGTCACCTGCTGGCTTCCAATACCTTTGATGTAGCATCCAGTTCTAAACCTGGGACCATTTTCTGCACCTGGCTGCCCAAGCAAAACTACACTGTCCTCACAGGGGAGGTAGTGATATGTCCAGCTAAGGCACCTGGAAATGAAAGTCACTGCAAATTAAAGTAATAAGTTAAACTGGTCTTTCAGCATCAGGCTAATATGCTCCTGAGCAGTGAAGTCACTGACATATCCTTGTGCTCCAGCAGCTACCACACACTCTTCTCACCTCTGCTTTCCCTATCCTAATGCCTCACTTCATCTTTCTCAATGTTACATCTCTGTGGTCTCTTCAAGGAACAGAAAAATGAGAATTACTCATTTTTCTGTTAAATTACCCTAAGACAGGAAGAGAGAGATGTATAGTGAAACCTGAAAATTGTCCACTCGTATACAGCTATGTTCGGGACCTATCATTTGTTTTGTTTCCATGATAGTTTGCATCTCTCCTCTAATTTAACATTTTTAATTGCTTCAGACTTTGTCATCAGTCTCTCATGGCTCATTATTTGCACATTTCTGTGCAAATAGCTCTCTAAATGGAGGGGTATGGGTCCAGCACCCTACTGGGTTCCTCTAATGCTGACATCTGAAGTTGCCAGGGCTAAACTCCTGGGAGACTGTGCAACTACTCGCCCACTTTGCCTTCAAGTGGGCAGGAGTTACATCAAATAGGCAGGAGATCCCCCTGGACTGTGCTTGCCAGCTGTCCAAAATTCCTTCCAGTTGGGCTGCATTGCTATCTTACAGTGCTGAACAAGGCTTGGGAATAGATGGGGGTGACCCATAGCAAGGGCAATTCGCTCTCTCATTCAGAGATGAGGAAGACAAAACACAGAGCACAGCATGCTGTGTATATACACTCCCAGAATATATAATTTGTCAAAATCGTAGGGTTTTTTAAATACCTGATTAAGCTTACTTGCCAGCCTGAGGCACTAGTAGTTCTTACAGTTAATTGGAATCTCTGGTGCCAGGGTAACTTCCCCTGTTCAGCAACAGCAGCACGCTCCTTCTTAAAGGAAGAGTAAAGAAAAGCAGCCTGATTTTAAGTTTGTTATTTTACAAGCTATTCCTGCTACTTTCTGGAAGACAGGTTTGAAATACTGGCTGTGCTGTGCTATAGTTTCAGGGATTATTTAAACCTCCTATGGAGACACAATATAGAAAAATCTGTGTGGGTAGCTAAGTAAATAATGTGTAAGGAGCAGATATAAATTTAAGTTGGAGAGTGAGGAAGGATGAGTTGGAAAAGAGGGTAAAGCAATGCAAATCCACTCTGATGCAATCTTCTGCAGTCAAACAGAAGCAAAATTTTTAGATCCATGTTTGGTAGTTTAAATCTGCTGACCTTTAATTCTCACCCTGAATCTATAAAACAGTGTGAAATCCATATTTCAGGTAAATATGTGACCTCGTGCTGGAGTTAACTTGGTAAGCCAGAGACTGAGAGGATGTGGCAAGGGATAGTCTGTTAAATAAAACTATGATATGAAGGATATTCCCTTAATACAAATATTTCACCTCTTGATATTTACTGTGCAGGCTGTGGCTGTGAAATCTTTCCCTTTGTGCATGGACTTTTTAGCTGTTCATATTTTCATTTTTCTGAGTGCTCCTATTAAAATTCACATCACACCATAGTTTGATTCTGTTGGGGGAAAAAAAAACCCCACAATATTCTTTATCTGATACATTCCCATGCATCGTTTTGGTAGCGCTTATCTCACCTCCATTGATATTGTTAAAGTTTTATACCAAGCCTTCACACTGTTCTGCTTTTGTGTAATTTTTATAGTAATAGGGCTAATTCAATAATATTCACACTGCCAAGTGAAGAAGCCCATAATGTAAAACTCAATTACCTTTTCTATTCCTTTTCTCAGTTGCTCTTCTGCTGTGCTTAGCCTTTTATCTTTTTCACTGTAAACAGGTAGCTTATTTAAATTTAATAGACACCACTGCCTTCCTTGTTCCCTTTTCCCCCCTTGAACCTTCTAGACACTCTCATGACATGTTCATTCACCTTTGTGTAATACCATAGCAATAGTTATGCAGGAAAAAAATGTAATGATTGCATTCAAGCTACAGTAAAGGCCTAATGAACACTGTATTTATGAAGAATGTCTCTTGAATTCCTAACTGCACTTCAGTAAATTATACAAATTAAATATTCACTACTTTGTACTTCATTAGTTCACATTTGGAACACTTTTTCTTCATTATAATAGCCTGGGGTAAAGGTTTTGGTGGTTTTTTTTTCAATATGGTTTATTCTGTTATTTTTCACAAACTCTTTAGTTACAATGTTAGAGGAAAGTTGTGTTTATTCCACAACAGCCCAGAACGTCCATGTATTCCAGAGATCAAGTACTGACTCCCACAAGAATATTATGCAGATTCACTAATTGCTCAGAGTTCTTATTCCAATAGCCAAAATAACTAAATATTTAAACTGATTTTTGCAGTAAGTGTGCTTAGTGATCATATCCCAGCTCAGAATGAGTTGCAATTTCATTAACAGGAGCAGTATCTGATTAATGGTAAAGCATAAAGCATGTGCTCTGCAGAGCTGCATTGAATTGTTTGCTGGTTCTGGTATCTTTGAACAAGTTTATCAGGTGCAGGAAGAAGATGCTGCTCACCAAGTGGTGAAATTGGAAGGAGTTATGAGGGTGGTGGTGAGTGGGGATCCAGTACCCCCAGCCCACCTAGGGAAGGTGGCCATGGAGTTGTCTTTGCCCTAGAAGACCCTGGCCAGCACTCAAAAGTTCTTGCTGCTATTTGAAACATTGGAAGGATGTTAACCAAATTAAATCCCCTGAAAGGTTTAGAGCCTCTGATTTACTTTACTTGCATGTTTCTTCCTCCTCTAACACAGTATGTGGGGATATGGTCCATCTTCAGGCAGGTACAGAAAGTCTCCATATGGGCAACAAGCCACGTCAAACCTTCAGACTTGAAACTAGGGAAGCTGGCAATTTCAGCTGAACTTTAGCCCTACTGTAGGGAAAGGAGTCCTTAAATTCAAGTTTGATTTTACCTTGTTGGTTTCCAGTGAACACACAGTAGATAGATGCAAGGGAGAGATTTCTAATCTAGTGATTAGTAACTACAGAAAGAGTAATAATTTGCCATATAAGTCACCTGTCTTACTGTTCCTTGACAGAAGAAGTAGTCTTTTATTTCTCTTTCCAAGTAGCCTATCCATACTCTGTCAGCAAGTCTGAACTGCACTTGTTGGACAGTTAAGATTTTATGTGAGGCTATGTAGGTGTAAAGCAGAGCTTGTGGTGGTTTGGAGAGATCTGCATATATCCAGGCTTGAAAACCATGGTCCATGTAACTTCACTGAGATTACTCAGGGAACAAATGGAAGAACTGTGAAGTATTGTTTTATAATTTCTTGTCCTCTCTGTTTTGTCCACTTTCCTGCCAAAACATTATGCTAAAATAAAGTCCAATGGTTTCAGTTGCTGCCATAGGATTCAGTGATATGCCTGTGTTTCAGTGAGATTGTGACAGATTTATTTCCTCAGCCTTCCCCAACCAGTGGGTAGTGTGTACATTTTGGCAAGACAGCTATTCTTGTTGTGCCTCTGGCATTGCAAGTGGAAAACTGGGGGGAGAATAGTACTTTACTGAAAAGAAGCAGGTGCATCTGTACTAGTTTAATAAATTAGAAACAAGGAAACATTGAATCTGAACTTTGTCCAGCCCTCTGTGTGCCTGCATTTTGCTGCATACTAATTCTCTCCTTTGTGAGAACAGCATCAAATACAGATCAAGTTCTACCTCAGAGACTGCATGAAAACCAAATGTATGAGTGTTGTTTTATTTGCTGAAAGCAGACATCTCCAGACCAAGTCAGACACTTCAAAGGGGTATGATGGAAGAGCTACAAATCAAGGTAAGAAACCTTGCCACTGTTTCTTATATAGATATTGTTTATAACAATAAACAAGAACCACTTTAGAAGTTTAAAGCAGTAGAAAAGTATGAATCAGAAGAGCTGCATATTTGGCCCTTGAATATTTTATTAAGCAGCTCTCAAGTGGACAGGGCCAAGCTCTTTTTGGTGGAGCACAGCAATAAGACAAGGAACAACAGGTTCAAACTTGAACATGAGAAGGAACTTCTTTACAGTGAGGGTGACAGAGCACTGGAACAGGCTGCCCAGGGAGGTTGTGGACTCTCCTCTCTGGAGACTTTCAAAACCCACTTGGATGCCTTCCTGTGCAGACTACCCTAAGTAACCTTGCTTTAGCAGGGGGGGTGGACCCAGTGATCTCCAACCTCTAATATATTGTGACACTGTGATACATGGACCACCAGACAGTTATTTCCTGTTTAGCTGCTCACTAGATCCATGTAGTCCAAAGCTTCTTTAGCTTCATGAAAAAGTCACTACAATGTTGGCATCCTTCAACACAATGAACATGCATACAGACATGCAGCCTAGGCAGAGCTCCCTCACCACTCAGAGAAAACTTAGTTCCTCAACACCCGTGTCCTATGCTTTAACAGACTGTAGCACTGTTTTGATCCTTAGACCTTTTGCCCTCAGGACTATTGGTTATTGTCTTACTCACCGAGAAACCTCAGCGCTCTCCAAATTTTGTCCATATTAGTCCCTGGCTAAGTGTTGTGCATCAGTTTTGCATTCACATAGATCTGTATGAGCCTGTTAGGTTGAAGATTCTGGCAAACAGTATACTCTGATCTGTGCCCAGGTTTGTCTCCCAACAGACCTATGTAGTTTGTTTTGATCCAAAGGCTGTGGATTAATTTCCAGACATGCAGTGCAATAAAAATGGGGTTTTGGTCCCCTCAGTGGAGTTGGCAAAGCTGACTATATGGACGTGCTGCAGGTTCACAGTTCTTTGCTTTTTGAAGGTATGACAAAAGCAGCATGGGCACTGACACACATCTGCAGACAGAATTTGCCCAGGCTTCCAACATTTGCATTTTCTCAGCTGAGCTCTTCCTCAGCTGAGCACTACTTCTGTCTCACTTCAGCCACCTCTTCCTCCTTAGGTAGGACATTTCCCTATAGGGATTACATGGCTCTGTTTAAATCCACTGGTGCCATACATCACCGTATGTTGAACACACACAGACTTCCCCAGCAAAGCAGTGGCTGGTTCTGAATATCGAATAAATATGACCAAACACCACTTATGAAGATGGCTTCACTAGTGGAAGAATACTGCATGTTTAATGCAAGGAACACATAGAAACCATGCTTCTAAGAACAGTGTGCAAATTAACAGAGCCCCAAAGTGTGAATAAGAACATCTGATGACACAAACATTAACATGCGAAACTAATATCTACTGCAAGGCAGTTACACAGCTTGAGGCAAAACTCAGGATGGTTAACAAACCCCTTGGTGTATTATCCACAAGAAGACCTGTGTGAGCCAATATTTTTATTATTAGCCAAGATTGCCTACACTCTAGAATGCAGCCGTAATTGAGAGCTCCAGTTATGATTCCTGTTGCAAGCTGTCCAAATAAAAAAGCCTAAACCAAAGCACCATGTTTGATAAAGTGCATCATACAGCTGGCAGACCTAAAGCTACAGCTACAGCTCATTCCAGCTATGCACAGCAACATGAATTCTGTGCTGACTTCATTGTGCTTTTAACATGCTTGAAAATTATGCAGCCTAGGACAGACCTTGTGCTTTATCACAAGCATTTAGGGGAGATGGGAATAATTTCTAAGTAGCAGGCACAATGCTGCAAAGGTGTCATGGCACTATGAGCTAGAAAGGTTTCACTCTATTTGTTACTAACTGTCCTTGCACTGCAAATCCTCAAATAAATAAACAAACAAATAAATAAACAAACAAGTAAATAAATAAATAAGTAAATAAATAAATAAATGTCACCAATATTCCTGCACCATTTCAGGATGCAACAGCATAGGAAAAATAGTGCTATTGTTTGGAGCCATCTCATTGGAGACAGCTCATTTTACTGAAATAGAGTAGAGCATCCTGGCTTCTTACATGGAACTTCTCCTTGATGAATGCTGATGGTTCAGTTTTGTGTAGTTCTGAGACCTCAGTGACAGTCAGCTTTCTCACTCTGTGTGGTAAATGGGAATGAGATAGAAGGGAAGAAATTCATGTACCCAGACACCCAGGGAAGATGTTATTCAGGAGAGATGGGGGAGGAGAAAGCTATTAAAAAAAATAGTAGTGCATGATAAAATAGTCTAAGAAATTGGTGTTGGGTGGTGCAGGAAGATTAAATAAATGGAGACAGAATACAGCTCTAAAAGGAAATACAAGTGGCAACATGCTAAGTGTCAGCCTCTGGGATATGTTCCCATGTGCTGATGACAGGTCTCACCTCCCCACATGTGACCAGCAACACACAGCTGAGTCATACCAGCATTCAAGAAATCCAAAACACTGCATTGGGACTTGCCTAACTTAGCAAATAGGTGTGCAAAAGAGTGCTTCTTAACTTCAACCAACTTCAAAGCAGGTGCTTTGGAGTGAGTGGACATTAAGTAAACACCTCTGGGCTCTGCTGAGCCTTCTGTTTGAACATGCACCTATGCCAGCCTTGTCCTACAAACCCCAGGCAAAGGAAGCAGCCACCTTTCCTTGCGCAACAGCTGAGTTCTTGGACCCACCCAGAGGAAAGTGTGACACTGGACTGCAATTTCTCTCTTTCTCTCTCTGCCCAAATTTTCACACCACCTAAGCCATGTGCAAATCATCTGCTGCGGGAGATGTGGCCAGGATACTCCATTTCAGGAAAAATGACATCTGAGCTCCAGGTAAACGCTCTTGGGGTGTTGCTAGAGCTTGTATCCACTGACTGAGGAGCAGCCCATGGGAGGTAGGTGGTCTGTCCAGCCTTCTGCCTCTGCTGCCAGCACAAGGCAGCAAGTGTGCAGAAAAGAACAGCCTCAAAACCAGCATTGGGCATTTCCCCCGTTGACCATAAAAAACTCACCTGAGTAGCAAAGAAGGGGGAAGTTTTGTACATACAAATTGCATGAATAATTTATAAAGAAGAGGTTTAAGGAACTGAATACAGCATTACTGCTGCCTCACTATGTTTTAAAGCTCTCTAACAAATGCAAAATGGAAATGCAGATACGAATCTATGAAGTTGTAAATACTGTGTTGCAGTTGGTTTGCCTTTCTGCACTCATGGAACGCAGAAGACAATCTCGGTGCTTTTCAGTTGAATTTTATTTTGTTTCCTAAGCCTATGACAACTGCTTATAATACCAAGTAATATAACCCTTCAGTTACACTCTTTCAGACAGAGAAAAAAAGCCCCAAACAACGTAGTACTTATTCTTATGTTATTGCAAGCACTTTTAACGAGGATTCTTGTAAGGTAATGATGGATATCCCCGTTCTTTAAATTTCTCTTCACTCCTGAAAAAAAAAAGCAACCACACTTCAAAAGCATAAATTAGATGAAGCCAGGGGAAGATTTGTAATATCTCATCTTTTCTGGGAAACAATAAGAAATCAGATAAGTCCCTCAAGCAGAGTGCATTGAAGGTGACAGAACAGAGATCTTGCAGAGACCTCATCAAACACAGACAATATTCAGCATTAATTCAGTGTCCATTTTGATTCGTTGCAAGTCAGATGGGAAATGAGCTTTGAGTGACAACTTTATTTAGTAAGTCATAGACTGCTGAAAATTTTATGAAATGATGCAACATACATGCAAACCAGTGGGACTTTTCATTAGTAATGTTTGATAAGATACAATGAAAATGTGAGCAATTTTCATTAGCTATTTGTCAGTAAAAGACGTGGAAAATAAATTAGATTAAACCCCTGCTCTGCATAATTCTGCCTTTGTGCTCACAGATGAAACCTTGTCACGACACCTTTTAATAATATGGAGCATCTATTGCAGTATTTCTTGTTTTACCCTATTATCCCAGGAATACTGATGCTTCACTTCATCTTGTCTGCAGCCAAAGCCCCCATTTGTGATTTGGAGTATTATCCTTTCCAATATGACATTGGTGGTGCCTGTGAATGTCTGTCAGTTTCATTGTTGTGGGCACTGTCTTAACCAAAGGTATATTTTCAAAGGCAGACTCCCAGCTTCTTTCAGAAAAGCCAGGCTGTGTGCAATGACTCGTGCCTGGTGCAAGGACAATCATATTGTACCTAACATTGAATTAAAACCAGTAGAGACTCAGAGATTAAAAAGGTGAGGAGAGTGCACAGCCCCAGGGCACCATAATGAATATCATTCTCATAGAAAGTGTCATTACTGATGACACTTGAGATTGAAAATAGGAACAGTTACATGAAACCTATCTCATAATAATGGTAATAACAATCCTTTAGAATAATTTTAAAATTAACCTTATTAGTAAACTCATCTAAGTCTAGCTCTTTCTCTGATTCCCAGTAGAGGAATTCTTTAGAAGGCTAATGCCAGCTATGTGTTTCTTCCTCTTCTGACAGCTTTCCTTGAACTCTACATGGAAATCAATTTACCTCCCTATTTTTCACACAGGCAGCAGGTTCTGCATAGAAATATTCCTTTAAACAGAAGCCAATTAGAGGGCTGGCAAACTGGTTTTAGAAATGAAAGCTGCCTGTTCCAAAGCACTGAACACGAGAGCCAACTGAAGAGAAAAACATCATTGATTCTGTTTTTGCAGATTAAAAGCAAACCTATCTGATTTCAAGATACTTCTGAGCAACATGGGGCAAAACCAAGACACCACAATTAAATACAGAAGAATAATATTTTCCCTTCTGATTTTCCTTCTCTTGCTATAGTAACACACAAATACCTGTGAGTAGTGCCCCAGTGTTACCAGTCATAAGGACACTTAAAACCCAAACAACTGTCACATATAGGTTATAAGGTCATTTCCCACACACCAGATAAATTTGAAATCCACCCAAAGGATGGGCTCTGAGAAAAGTGTTATGAAGTTTATCAGAAAATCAAAAATTAGTTTCCCATGTTATTTTGTTTCTCAAGGGCATGTTGATGAACACTTGCATACACTGTCAATGCATGCCTTGCCCAAGAAAAAGGAAAGAAATCAGTATCAGAGGAATTTAAAATAGCAAGTGCCCTTTAATGTTATATTATTGTGATTATATATACATTATGCACTGATGAAGCTCATTGTGTATTTAGGAGTCGTTTCCTGATTGTATTTCAAATGCTGTTGGTGAGTGTATTATTGTCTCATGGAAGATAAAGCTGAAACAAAGTGTTAAAGTTAAAGGCCATATTGATTTAACTCTGGTTCCCTAAATGAAGCATCAAAATCCAAGCCCAGTGTGGTAAGTAGGTAGCTGGGTTTCAAGGATAATAATCTCCTGCAGCTCTGCATGTGGTGACACCTCCTTGAGAGTCTAGCAAAGGTTGCAGCTGTCTGACATATCTGAGAATCATAGTTTCCTGATTCACTCTTTACACAATCAAATTCAAGCCTCTTGTTTTAAACTAGACTCTTAAAATTTACAGGAGGGATAGCTGAACAAGAAAGGAGCAGCAAGCTCACCATGATAACCACCAAGCAAAAGGCACAAAGACCAGCCTCCATGCCAGGGGTCCCTTGGTATGCATTTTCCCAGAGGCTGTATTTGACTTATAGTAACCTAGATATTAACAGCACTGTCTTACTGGTAGCTGCCACCGTCCAGCTGAATATATGAAGCCAAATTTTCACCAGATGCTTTGGTTTCTTATTTGCTCTTGGCTGCCATGGGAAGTGTTGTTCCCATTCACAATAAAAGCAAGTATATCTTGGGGCCTAGTTTAGCTCTCACCTTGATGGTGAGAGATCTCATGATCTTCCATGGTAACTGTGGTCATGTGGAGTGGTGGCACTAGTAACGCTCATATTCAAGCAGCTCTTCTGCAGCAGGAGGTCTCTGTGTGAGAGGGCTATCAGAACACCAGTTGCACGTAGATCCACCCATATCTAGGTGTACAGCTATATCTGGCTGTACAGCAGGTGCTCTTGCGGTACAGCTATGTCTAGCAGTACCCCTCACCAAAACACATGGTCCTGACACCACAGTGCAAAATTCAATAAAGCAAAATGTTCTGTTGAACAAAGACCAACAGGCCCACCCTAAAACTGGGAAATGCCATAGGAGGGAGAGGAGCCTCACTCCAACCCCCTCAAGCTTCTGTTCATCCAGATGCAGATGGAAGACAGATGTTCACAGGAAAGCCAATTTCCTCACTGGATGAGAAAGTACAAGATGACAAAACCTCACAAGCATTATTTCAGTGGATAATGTATGTCTTCAGGATTGCAAGCAACAGAAAGAGGATGGAGGGAGGAAAAGGAATATGTGTCAAGAGACAGAGACACAACTCTGCAGTGACCTTGGTCCCACACCTTGCCACAGCTACTCCATGCCCTGCACCACTGATACCTGTAAAAGCCTGGAGTGGAAATCAAAGAATGGATAATCAGGATTTTTTCAGCGTGGTACCATGTCAGACATCCGCATAAAATGCACGCTGTGAATGATTGTCTGGATTAGCGGAGAGATCTTGCCACGGTCTTCACAATCAACAGGGCAGAATGGGAACTTCCCCTGCCCTTGTGGGCTTCTGTTTTGATTAAACATCTGAGAAGCTTCCAAAAAGACTATTACACTCAATCAATATGACACTGCTTCAGCTAGCAGAATTCTTTTAACATCCAACATCCTTTGAACCACGGATTAGAGAGGGCAGGTTAGTTCAGATTCTGAACTACATTTTAAATTACATAATTATCTAGTAACATCACTGTATATATTAGAATACCACTTTTAATAGAAAACCCTAATGTTCTTGAAATTCTATTTTTGAAACTGTAAGGACTGAGTGTTCTAATGTTTTGAAATATTTTGAAAGCTTGAACAAGCTTTCAGGCTTGCTAATGTCATTCAAAGTCAACTGCATATTCTTTAATATAGTAAAATAAATGAATATACCATGTAATTATTGATGACATCTAAAAATCATGAAGTTAAGACAGCCAAAAGCATAACTACTTACATGACTGCTGGACTGTGAATATTTCATTGTCAGTGAAGTATTTTTCTACCATGTAAAACATCTGTATTTCATTATATGAAGCACATTTTTTAAGGAAATTTGATAAAGATTAATTAATTAATAAATTATCCAGTCTTCCTCTTTGTGTTACTAAAAAACTTATCTCAGGTTTTGTTGCCATACTAGCCTGGAGAGGAGGAGACTCGGGGGTGACCTTATTGCTCTCTACAACTACCTTAAGGGAGGTTGTAGACAGGCAGAGTGTGGTAGGGTTGAGAAAATTCTCCCCCACACACAAAGAAACCACAGCTAGGGTCTCTTCTCAGTTGGTCTTCTCACAGTTGGTCTCTTCTCCCAGGCAACCAGCACCAGAACAAGAGGACACAGTCTCAGGCTGCACTAGGGGAGGTTTAGGCTGGAGGTTAGGAGGAAGTTTTACACAGAGAGAGTGATTGCCTGTTGGAATGGGCTGCCCAGGGAGGTGGTGGAGTCGCTGTCACTGGAGGTGTTCAGGAGGAGACTTGATGGGGTGCTTGGTTGCATGGTTTAGTTGGTTAGGTGGTGTTGGATGATAGGTTGGACACGATGATCTTGAAGGTCTCTTCCAACCTGGTCTATTCTATTCTATTCTATTCTATTCTATTCTATTCTATTCTATTCTATTCTATTCTACTCTACTCTACTCTATTTGTGTGTGTGTGTGACAACTGAAATATCCTGGCTTGTTGAAATGTGTTAAATATTACATGGATATAATATTGTCAAAATTGGCAGAAAAAGTCACTCATAAAACTCTAATATGTGAAATAATTTTTTATATTGTGGCCTACTATAGTTATATTTTCTAATATATATGTATTCCTGTCCAAGTCTCCAACTACTAATGTTACCTTGGAAACTAGTAGGTTGGACTTGATAGAATAGAATAAACCAGGTTGGAAGAGACCTTCAAGATCATCGTGTCCAACCTATCATCCAACACCACCTAATCAACTAAACCAGGATGATCTTTGAGGTCTTTTCCAACCTTGTTGATTCTATGATTCTATGTCATTTTACACTAAAACAAAATATTTGAGACTAACTTTTTTGAAGTAGAAGCTTAAAAGACATCAGGGTTGTGCTAGTGGGTTTCCTTGTTTGGGGGGGTAGGAGGGAGTGCTCCTCAAAAAGGAAAAACAACAACAACAACAAAAACCACCCCCCAAACCCCAAACCAAAACACAAAAAATCCCCCAAACATAGCAAAACCAAAATCAACAACAACAACAGCAACAAAAAGGAATAAAACAACCCAGAGGGAAGACTGCCCAGTTCTGCAGGTGTGGTGCATATGGCCTTACTTTCCACTGTGTGCATTCAATAAAGTATTCAGTAAAATTTTATTTATATTCTTTTTAATTGTTTAAAATGTTTATTTTAGAACGTGACCACATTTTCCATATCTATATTACACACTGTAACTCATGGACTCCCAGCATTTTGTATTACATCTTCAGCCTCTAAACATACTCTGAGATGTAACACAGGATATAAATCAGATTGAGATCCAGGTCTACTTTACATATTTGGAAGGACTGTAGAGAAAATGCTAGGAATTGAAGGAGTGATCTGACAGTTCTTTTGGGGAAACTCCCTAAAGAGGTGGTGGAAAAGGAAGAGGAGAAACTCTTAGATGTCTGAATCAAAGGGATCTTGCTACCTGAAGAAAGTAAATGTGAGCATACAGATGTTTTTCATGAATTAAAATGACTAGAATATCCAGGAGTTAGGGGAAAACAATTACTGCTTCTTTGTGGTTCATTTGGTGGAAGGGCCAAAATCACACCAAATCACAGTGTGAATTCAAGCAGATACGGCTTGATCAGGACACCCTGAATTCAAACTTTTTGGCCTTTCCACCAAATGGATCACAAAAGAAGCAACAATTGTTTGTCTGTAATCATAATTGCATAACAACTTGTTTACTTTTTTGTCTGGTTGGGGTTTTTTTTGTTGGTGTGTGTTTGTTTTGGGTTGGTTTTGTGGTTTGGTGGGGTTTTTTTAGGACAGTGTCAGTGATAACTTGCCAAAAAATAAAATAAAATAGAATAAAAAAATAACACAAGTCTGTATCAGGGAACTACACAGATCACAACTTGGCTGTCAGCTCAGACAGAATCTATAGTAATAACCATGTTATGTTTCTCATGGGAAAGTATTTTATGTCATGTCAGATTTTGGCTGGCCTTCTACAATACAGGAAGCACTCTATTTCAAATCTCATTTCTTTCACTGAGGGCAATAACAAATTCCTCATATGGCTTGGACCCTATAGGGCTATTGCTGGCCCAACCACCTCAGCTTTGCTTTGCATCAGATTATTGCCTGACTTGCAGTTAGAGCAGTGTCTCCCCAAGTCCTTGAAAAACACAATAAACATGAATAATGAATGTTTATTTTAACAAGGAAAAAATATTTACTCCATTTTCACACACTATAAAATTATAGAGAAGATAGAAGAGGGATGAAGAAAAGACTCATCAAAACAAGAAGATGATGAAGATATGATGAGATAGACAAAAACATATAATAGGAAACAGGCAGATTCTCACTTTAAACTTTAGGCAACATCAGCAGCAGGATGATATGCTCATCACAGGAACACATATATGAAGCCTTTGCAAGACACTCACCCAACTGAAATTTGAAAGACATCTCATCATTGTTTCAGCTCCACAACACAATACAATACAATAAACCAAATTCTGTATATAAACCAAAATAAACCAAGTAAATAAATAAATAAACCAAATTCAATTAAGATTGTAGCCAGGCAGAGGCTGGTCTCTTCCCCCAGGCAGCCAGTACCAGAACAAGAGGACACAGTCTCAGGCTGCACCAGGGGAGGTTTAGGCTGGATGTTAGGAAGAAGTTCTATACAGAGAGAGTGATTGCCCATTGGAATGGACTGCCCAGGGAGGTGGTGGAGTCACCATCATTGGAGGTGTTCAGGAGGAGACTTGATGGGGTGCTTGGTGCCATTATCTAGTTGTTTAGGTGGGCTGGATCAGTTGATGGGTTGGACATGATGATCTTGAAGGTCTCTTCCAACCTGGTTTATTGTATTGTATTGTATTATTGTATTGTAAAAGTGCCAGGATACTAAGCATGACCAAGGATATCTATTTCTCACTTATTGACTGATGCAGGAGGATTGTAGGCGTGGACCCAAGGTATAGTTTAATACAAGGAGCAATAGGCATGAATGAAACCAGACAAAAATACGAGGTAAAAATATCCTGCTTTGCTCTGTAGGTGATTAAATAGTCTCCTGATAAAAATAAATTTCTCTTTATAAAACCACAGTTTCCTGTTAGAAAACAAATTACTCTGTGACTCAGTTTCCCTAGATGTTATATCAAGTCTTTCAGGCTGCAGGTGGAACACGGCTAGCAAAGACACCTGAGGAAAAAACATCGCTGGAGCACTGAATAGGCTATCAAGTCACCATTATGTCTATTTCTCACTTGCTTTTTCTCCTTTTCTAAATTTCACATTAAAGGTTTCTATCAGCTGACCACATTTACTTTTTTTTACAGTATAATCACTTAATTTATTTAATGTTTATAGTAATTAAAGCTTTTAGTGGAATCATTTTAAAATATGCTTTCAGGGTCACTTTGGCCCTATTAAGCTTTTTAAACAGATTAAATCCAGGGTCTCTGCTTTCTGAATACAAAAGCAGATCTTGCCTGTGAAGCCAAAAACAATTTCAAACATATGAAATGCAGTAGAATTAATCTGTCCGGAACCAAAAGGAAGACTGTATTTATAGTAGCTGATTTATTTGTTTGATATATAGTATGTGCTCTGGTTTATAATTTTTAAGGTGTGTGAGAAGGGTCACATTGTATATTACAAAAATAGCAAGGCATGATTTACAAGACTTCACATTGTGCCTATTGACCTTCTCAATAAGAAAGGTTGGTGGTTGTAACAGCACTGAAAAATTAAACCCACGGGAGTCGATTTAATGTAGTATAAACTCTTTAACAACCAGCAAAATAGCCATATCAGCTGGTCCATCTGCAGATTGTGTTTCAGTTGTAAAATGCAGTTTTTAATAAAAAGTGCCCAAGATTTCTTTATTCTACAAAGCATGTGCTTGCTCCTCCATGGAAGCAGCTGCTCCCCTGCCTTTGATGTGGCAAGGTACGTTAGAACTGGTCCCCTCAGTGAGAGAAAGCAGGAAAGGAAGAAAGAAACTGCCTAACAACAGCAAAAGTAATTTTGTCCAGTTTTCTTCTTAAAATTAATCTCTGAGCTCTGAAGAAAAGATGCACATCTGTTGTCCTTTGTTGCAGACAAATACATCAGTCTGCCCACAAGGAAAACAATATTAGCCCATGTACAGCTTGAAACAATCAATACTTAGACTTAGCAATTGGGTAATGCTTCATGTTAACACACTCACTGTGAAAATGAGAGGTTAAGGGCAAGATATCTCTTTTAATTATCAGACCTGTGTGTCATGGAGATTACAGAAATAATGGTGTCTGAACACATCTACAGCACTGTCAAGTAAATGTAAGACAAAAAACTTTCAAACTGTGATTTCCTTATGAGTTGCCTCATTCTTTTGCAGGATTATCTGACTGCCCCACTAACTTGTACAGATGGAAGATGGCAAGCAAGAGAGAGGCTTTTTGTATCTCTGTTTTATCACTCCTAGGACGTTCACCTCAACCACTTATTGCAAAGAATCAGACAAAAAGCAGCCTAGAGGTACACAGAGACTGCTAAAGCTATGTATTAATAGCCACCATCCTCTAAAACAACACAAACCCTAATAAAATGACGCAGCTAACATATCAGGTATTCTGATTTTGATTTATACCTTAGGGGAGACTTCGGGAGAGAAATTAATGTCATGCACAGAATACTGGAAGTTCTCCAATTCTCTCAGTATCTCCCATATTGATTCTCCACTACTAGAACCTTTTGACTGTTGGAAGAGTGCTGTGGTGCATTTTGACTTCTTGACAAAATAGGTGTTTGTTGGGTTTTTTTAGCAGACACTACTGTAATGGTTATGTGAAATGTGTAATCTCGACTGAAGGTTCATGTATCATGCTAAAATTTTCCTGCAAATGGCAGTTTAGGGCAAGAAGATTGTTGTTCATGCAGAAGCATACAGGAGATGTAACTAAGGAGATATGCATAATGCCCACTGGTGGGAGTTCTTTTCCAGTTTAGTACATCTACATGGGAAATTCATTACAGTATTTCCTTTATAACTTAGACCTCTTCTGGGACAGCAGAATAAAACAATTGATAGTGCTGCAGCAGAAATGTTTTTTGCATCTTCCTGTGAGAGATCACTAAACACTGTCTCTAATTCTTGTTCCAATTACATATTATATATGAAAAGAACTGGTCTCTTCAAAATGTGTTGTAAGTCATAGCTCAGTGTGCTATGTAGTGGCTTCCACACATACATTTTAACTCCTGCTGAATCTGTTGATTATAATGCCCTGGAGAGACAAAATGGGTTAATATTTCAGCACAGTGCTTATTAATGGTTAACAATTTCATTGGAACATGATATTCCCATACTGAAAGTAGATGAGCTGAAGGAACAGGGTTGATTGTATTAGCTTGTCAAAACAAAAAATAATTTAAAATTATATATATATATAGAGAGACACAGTTACTGAGGCCTTGATAATGGTTAGAATTGAGGAACTACCACAAAATAATAGATGTCTCTTGGGCTTGTCCTGATTATAAGATATTTGTTGCACCTGAGAAGACTCCATAAAAGACAGGTGAAAACGTCTACAACCAGTCAGTGTTAGCAACAGGAGAGTGTGTCCTGCTGCTGGGACATGAGGAAAGCAAATAGAGATGAAGAAATGTCCTAGTTACTAAGACTGTTTTTCATAAACACATATGCAGTTGTCCTCCAAAGCTTCTGCTTTGCTTTATTATAGAAATCCATGTGAAGCAAACACGAGTTAAAATGTTACCCAGGTGGACAGTGGGTTCAGCATCAGCTTTGCCAAGATGTAGATGGTTGTCTCGGAGAAAAGCTGACAGGGGGTAGAGTCTCAAGTTCTTCACCACACCGTTAAACAGCATTTTAAGACACAATTATCAAAGAAGCATTTTTCTTTCCCCATCCCTGTTCTTTGCTTAGAATTTTCAAAACAGCATTCAAGGGGTATCTGAATCTTTGCAAAGCAGAATCAACCAGGGAACCAGTAACATTGTCTAGAGTCAAGTGGGCAATGAAAGAGATCCTACTTCCCATTTGATTTGAAAGGGGTGTCTGAATGTGTTCAGCATCTCCAGGGACAGGTTTATAACCTTTTGTACCTGAGCTGCCCAGGTTGCAAATACTGGAATATAACTCCCAAAAGCCTGTCAGAAAGGCATCCCAAGCCCCGAGCTGCTTAGATTAAACAGCAAAAAAACCCAAACCAAAACAAACCAATCAACCAACGACTGGAAGGGGGGGGGGGGAAAGGGGAAAAAAACCACCACAAACAAACAAACCCAACGAACAAACAGACAAACCACTCAAAAACCCACAAACAGAACAAAAGCAACTCCAGAAAAGAGTTGTGTTATGGATCCTTGTAATGCCTACCATATGGCTTCTGCAGATAGAGGATTTCTAATCATTTACTGTCCTGTCACCACAGGAAGCTCATGCTGGATCTTCTGAGGTATCACAAACTGCTGCAGACTAATAATCTTGTGGAAGGTCACATAACAAAAGGTCAATACTAAAGCAGCTGGGACAGTATCTTGACATTTGTGATAATAAATATTATCAGCAACATCAGCTAGGGTTCAGAGAAACACCTGAATTTGAAGTGTCAGAATTGCAAGTGAGAAGTATTGGAAAACCTTTTATACTGACATTTTGCTGGAAGAGGTGATCAGCTCCAAGATTCTTTGTGCCCCAGGCATAAGTCAGTATTGTCTCTACCCTTTGTCTCCTCAATCACAGAAATTAGAGTTGGAGAAGACTCCCAGGTCAGCAGATGACTATACATATTTTCAAGCCTTTCTCAGTGCTCATGTAACGAGGGAAAGTCCATGCAGTGTCACTTGTACCATTTCTCATCTTTAAGAGAGGAAAAGAAATTCCTCTTTCACAAGTCTGGTAATGTACAGTACTGCTGCACTGAGAGCAGGAAGCAAATTACATGTGCTTTACAATTTTCACTGGTGTAACTTCAGTGCATCCAATGTGGGGAGGCATAGAATCTAGCCCCTAGAGTTTCACGTAAGAGAAGTGCTGTAGCAGTGAAATGGCTTAATTTTTTTTCTACTTTCTCCTTTTATTTCTGTTACAGATCCTGTCCATCTGTGTAGCCTAAAGCTGTTGCTCAAGTAGTCATGCACCACATCAGCCCTTGTTCAAAGGAAGGACTTGAGCCTGAGCAGACTAAGCTATTTCCAAGAGCATAGCACTAGTTTCTTCAAGAACTTTTCAAACCAATAAGTAATAAATACATAGAAACATCCCAGAGTGAAAAATAAAACAGAAAAGCCACTTCAGATCTACGAATATCCTTCTCCCAGTCTGTAGCAATAAACCTCATAATATGGTCAAGAAAAAGAGTTCAAAAGAAAAGAAAAAAAAAAGGAAGAAGGGGGAAAAAGGCAAAAAAAAAAGAATGAAAAATGCTTGACATTGTAGCCCATACACTGATGTGACAGCTTTAGGCTGTGCCTTTAAGAAAGGACAGCTACTGAAACACTCTAGCTGAATGTTTTGGTGTAAAAAGGAAAACAAAGATAATTATTCTAAACTAATCTCATTGGTCGATTGGTAGCAATGTGACTTTAAGGCTTTTCAGTTTTAGTTCAGTCTGGGCAGTCTGAGTCTGTTTCAGTCTCGGTCTGGACAGCTGTTTTTCTCTCTTCTGTGCTTGGCACTGATCTTGGATTAATGAGATAAGGAACTAATTCTTTTCTTGCCTTAATATATGCTTCGAACTAACAGAATCTCCCTTAATAATTACTTTTCTCTCTAACCCTTTTTGGGAAAAGAGGAGGAAGGGGGAAAAGGGGTTTTTGGGGGGACCCTCCTCCAGCGAGGTGTGGGGGGGGAAGTTTTCTCTCTTACGTTCTTTCCTGTATATTTTTGTATATACTGTAAATACTGTATATTGTGTATCTATTCATTGCATTTCATTCTGCTTGTAAAAATACAGCTCTCATTCATTTTGCTTCTCTGACTGAGTTAGCTGTGGTTTTGGGGGGGGGGGGGGAGAATTGAACTTTTCTCACTACCACAACTGAGTAGATGGAGCTCAATAAAGGATATCATATTTGTATTCTCCAGACTCTACTTATATTGTCTGTGTCCCTGAATCTGCATACAATTCAGGTTATGGACAAGAAATCCTATACAAAATGTAAAAGCTCTACAGTTTCAAATCTCAAAGTATACCTCCTCTTTTTTACATTTTTTGACACAAAGTCAACTGAATACAAAATATGGGCAGATGATCACCAGCAATTGAATTTTCATAGCTAGTTTCCATAGGCTGCCATTTGCCACTGAGCTGCTGCAGTGGCTGGCTGCCTGTGTGCATGTCACCTAATACGCAAGTGGAACAAAAATCCATTAGCTTAAATCATTACAAAGGTCACATTTGCCATTTTGTGTAAGTAGCATTGAGATGAGGCTCAGTAAAATAAAATATTTGTTTCTAATACAAACCATCTTCATAATTTCACCTAGCAAATTTTCCTTCTCACTTGTAACGGAGAAGGAGCATTCATGCAATTAGGTAGCATAGTTTATCTACCAACAGGTAAATCCTTACAGCTCAATACTTGTTTGTCAGTAGTTGTCATAATTTGGAAAGAGCAGGAGGCAGGTTTCTCACAGACTGAACACTATGAAACCTTCTTGAAAAGAAAGCCTGGAACAGTTCTTACTCCTCTTTAACACATCTTCCCCACATCTTCCCACTCTTGCATCACAGCAAGCAGGAGGGGTCAGCCAACACCTACAAGGCTTGCTCTCTCATAGCTATTTTCCATGAACACTAAGGCATGTCTGTGAAGATATCCTAAATAAATAATTGGAGACAAATAAAACCTCCTGGTTTTACAAATTGGTATTATTGGCTGTGGCTTTCTCATACCACCTCTCAACACTGAGGCAGGTCCCAGGATAGCCATAATACAAGCTGTCAAATCTGTTATAACCAGGGGTTAAAATAATACACCTTCTGCATTAAATAATTGTTATAAATGCCTTGAGGTGTAAAAATATTTTTTGAGATGTTGTAAATAATGTGTCTGGATTTAACTGCAATTTGATATGTCTGTTCTGGGTTTTTTATTGTTCTTGTGGGTTTTTTTCCCCCCATGTAGCCTGGCCCAAACTGTCTTCAGGTCTGCTCTTCAGTTGATGTTAGCCACAAAAGTAACAGTATCTCCATGTACAGTATATAAACATCTGGGTCAATCTGAGTCCAAAGCTCAACTAGAGGAGGCAACATGAAATAAACATAAATAAAGTATATTGCTATGATAAATAAAAGTTGTCTACATTAATGTGGACAGGCTTGACTGATAGTGAGCACATTTCCAAGACACAGGGTCAATCTTGGTGCATCAGCGAGGCTGAGGGGCTGAATGAGATGCATTGCTGCAAGCAACTCTGAGACAAAAATCCTCCAACAGGCTATGATCTCATAGAGCAGACTTATCAATTATGGTAATAAAATTATCCTGACAGCAGACTGTTATCATTTTCAAGTCTTTGCTGTCCTTGTCAAAGGAAGTTCTCTGTCTTTTCTATTTTTTTTTTCAAAAGAGCCTAGGATCAGTAACATTTGTTTGATTTCATCACTGTGGTTTGCTCTCCCATTTTATTCTTTCTTCTCTGCAATTTTTATTGCCAAATAAATGTTCTTTCAAAGAAATATATGAGTTTCTTTATCTGCAGTTTGTATTTAGAAGACACAGCCTCTGGAAAAAAATACAGCAGGAGGCATTCCTGATGGGAACTTGAATCATAGACCCATACAACACAGGGTTGCAAGGGACCTCAAAGATAGTTTGATCCAACTTTTAGTGGGTGTGTTTTGTATGCTTTCCTATTTATCCTTTTCCCTCACCCTTGTAACCCCCGCCTCCTCCCCTTCCAATACTGATATAAAAATATAATTTACTTCTCCTACTTCCAAACCAATTCCAGAGTATTTTCCTTTTTTTTGTAGATTCACCTCCTTGCCCTTGCCCTTCCTCTTTTTTCTTTCACTCCTTTTCCTCATCAGGGAAAGGGGGGCAGAAAGGGGGGCAGGAGGGAGGGCAGGGGAGGAATTCTCAGTTTTTCATAGTTTCATGGTTTTCATAGTTTCAGTCAGGGCTGGAAGGGACCACAAGGATCATCTAGTTCCAACCCCCCTGCCATGGGCAGGGACACTCTACACTAGATCAGGCTGGACAGAGCCTCATCCAGCCTGGGCTTAAACACCTCCAGGGATGGGGCCCCAACCACCTCCCTGGACAACCCATTCCAGGGCTTCACCACCCTCACGGTGAAGAACTTCCTCCTCACATCTAGCCTGAATCTCCCCACCTCCAGCTTCATTCCGTTCCCCCTATTCCTATCACTACCTGATAGCCTGAAAAGTCCCTCCCCAGCCTTCTTGGAGGCCCCCTTCAGATACTGGAAGGCCACAATGAGGTCACCTCGGAGCCTTCTCTTCTCCAGACTGAACAGCCCCAACTCCCTCAGTCTGTCCTCATAGGAGAGGTGCTCCAGCCCTCTGATCATCCTCGTGGCCCTTCTCTGGACACCTTCCAGCACCTCCATATCCCTCTTGGAATAGGGGCTCCAGAACTGGACGCAGTACTCCAGGTGGGGTCTCACCAGAGCTGAGTAGAGGGGGAGAATCACCTCCCTTGACCTGCTGGCCACACTTCTCCTGATGCAGCCCAGGATCTGATTGGCTTTGCGGGCTGCAAGTGCACATTGAGAGCTCCTGTTGAGCTTCTTGTCCACCAGCACCCCCAAGTCTCTCTCCTCTGGGCTGCTCCCCAGCCAGTCCCTGCCCAGCCTGTATTTGTGCCTGGGATTGCCTCGACCCAGATGCAGGACCCTGCACTTGGTCTTTTTGCTATCATCTAGTTTGCTATCATCTTAAACTCCAGTTAAGGCTCAAACCACCACAGTGAGAATAGCACCCTGCCCAGCTGAATCTTAAGAGTGCCCAGTGTTGGGGACTCCATAACTTCTCTAGGGAGATTATTGCAATGGCTGATTGTTCTTGTGAAAAATTTTCATCTTGTGCCTAATTGCAATCTTCCTAGGAGTAACTTATACCCATTATCCCTTCCCACAAGTCCTTGTAAAAAGGGAGACTCCATCTTCTTTGTAGCCACCTTTTAAATACTGGAATATGGTCACAACGTGTCCCCTGTGCCTTCTTTTCTCAAGGCTGAACAAACTGATTTCTCTTAGTCTCTCCTTATATGCAGGCTTCTCAGTCCTTTTATCATATTATTGGCCCTTCTCTGATACCTCTCCAGATTGTCTAAATATTTGTGTGTGTGTGTAGCACAGAACAAAACTGAATAGAGAGTTCTGGGTGTGGCCTGACAAGCACTCAGTAGAGTGGGATAAATATTTTATTATCTCTGCTAGTGATGCCTTTGTTTATGCAGACCAACATCCTGTTGGCTTTGTTTGCTGCCACAGTACACTCTTCACTCATCTTGAGTTTGTTTTCCACCAGGACCCCCAGGTCCCTTTCCACAGAGCTGCTTTCCAGCCAGGTAGATCCCAGCCTGCCCTGCACTCCTGGGTTATGCTTTCCCAGGTGCAAGACCATACACTTATCCTTGAACTTCAGCAGATTCTTGTTAGCCTGGTTTCTAGTCCATCCAGGTCTTCTTGAAGGGTGGCTCTCCCTTCTGAAGTATCCACTTGCTGCTTAGTTTGGTGTCATCATCAGACTTAATTTGGTACAACTGATCCCATTATCTATATAACTTATAGAGATATTAAACAACATCAGGCCTCATATTGATCCATGAGGAACCAGACTTGTGACACATTGCCAGTTTGGAAAAGAGCTGTTTACCACCACCCTCTGGGTGTGGTCTGTCAGCCAGTTCCTCATGCACCACTTCAACTTTCTTCTAATGTCTTTAAAAATACCGTTTCTATGCAGTAGTGGACTGAGTTCTGACAAGTATTCATTTCATAGAGTGTTACTCTGTGCAGATAGGGAGTGGATCATCCCTGAGCCTACCTACAAGGTAGGTTTTCAGTGAGGCTCCCCATAGCACTGTGAAAACAGAGCCACTGTGCAAACCGGACATATTTTGTGTTCGAGTACTCAGGATCTTGCTGCAGGACTCAGCACTAAACTGAGTAACCAGACTTGCTCTCTAGTGGATTATGGCACAGAGGAGCACAGTGGGAAGATGTTTTTAATTGGACAATGAGTAGAAAATTAACCAAACCAAACCAAAAAAACCCACAGGGGGGACAGTCACAAGATTCTGATGAAATGTTAGGGAAAGGAGTGTAAGGCACAGCTGGTACCATATTTGATTTCCTTTCCCATCATTTAATAGAGGTCTGGAGAATGAGGGAAGTGTGATGAAATGGTAAACAGCAATGCACAAGTCTTCTGTATTTGGAGTGCAAATGACTAGTGACACAGGATGTTCCATTAAATGATGTCCATGAAAAGCAAGCACATAGTGAATCATCCATCCACACAGACTTGCAATAGGAGTGTTGCAAAACTCATCTCTGGGCTGATATTGCTGCTACTTAATGCAGTTTCTAGCAAGCCATTTATCATATTTATAGCTACACCTAACCCTTTTTACTATGTTCTTTTTTCACAAGTTCTCCTAGAGAAAGGCTATTCCACAGCTTGATGAAGCTATGAACTGGAGAATAATGCATGACCTAAAGCAAATGGAGGTGAATGATGTCCACATTATACTGGTTATCCAGACCTGTCAAAAAACTGCCAATACATCAAGCACTGTTGACCAACTTTGCCATGCCTGTAGTTTCTAGAACAGGCAACAAAATGGAACCAAAGCTGTGCTTCAAAAGCTTCCTTTATGTTATCTTGCATCAAGATTTGGACCAGTTATGAATATTTGCATCACATTTTGAAAACAGAAGTCTAATCCTTATTTGTATACTACAAGGGTACTCCTGGGTTTTCAGCAACAGAAGAGGAGCACTGCCTAACCCTCCTGAATTACCATATCTTCTGAGATGCACTTTTAAAAAGTATGTAGAGCTTATTAAAAATGTGCCTGGCTTTCAGACTACTTGGTGTCTCCCAACAATTTGGATTGTTGGGAAAATGCAAACACTAAGTAGCAGCTGCTGGACCACACACTATGTGAAAGAAAGAAAACTGTGTTTCTGTTGAGGGGTTTCTCAGGAGCTTCATACCATGCAAATCCTTCTGCTTCAGCTAAATCCCTGGAGTATGTAATCCTGATATAGTTAAACTGTTCTTGGATCATTTACTTCTCAAGAAGCTTACTTTACTGCATGCTTGGTGTGCAATTATTTATAGAGAAAACCCTGTCCTTTTGTGAGGCAGGAAACAGCTTGTGGTAACCCAGTTGACACCACATCTGCTTGGCTATTTATTTATTTTCATGTATTTCAGAAGTAAAATTCATTGAAATATAACATAGATTCTCTGAGGATGCACAGAACATACTAAGAACTTAAGCAGGCTTCTATTGGAGCAGACCAAGCATTCCTATCCTGGAACTACCATGGAAATTCAAGAACAAGGGAAGAATACAGTGATGCTTCTTCACATTTTGTAATTTCTTGAGCCTGAACCACATCTCTATGCTTAATTAATAGCCTTTCTTTCATTAATATGTTCAAATGCTTTTAGAACCCGTTGATATTTTGGCATCTATTACATTTTGTGGCAATTAATTTTAGCAAATAAATGAGCATCTTCGGTTCCCCTTAATGACGGTAAAATAAGAGAAAACTCAGAGTTTTCTGGATTGAATCCTTAAGCTTTCTCTGATTGTTTTCCTCCTATTCAAAATTTGGATACTGATACTTATCTTTCTCACTTGGCTGAGTGATTCTGCCAGTTATTTTACAGACATTTGTTAGTGAGACCTGTGGATTCAACAGCATGTGCTAATCTGCACTGAAGATATTTAGGCAAGGTATTATTTATTCCTGGGTTTTCCTTTAATTAAAGCTTGTTCATGACAGCTAAGGAAGAAGTTCCATACAGAAAGAGTGATTGCCCATTGGAATGGGCTGCCCAGGGAGGTGGTGGAGTCACCTTCATTGGAGGTGTTCAGGAGGAGACTTGATGGGGTGCTTGGTGCCATGGTTTAGTTGTTTAGGTGGGTTGGATTGGTTGATGGGTTGGACGTGATGATCTTGAAGGTCTCTTCCAACCTGGTTTATTGTATTGTATTGACTTATGCAAAATATTTCTTCATTCTGGCCAATTTCCAATCTTTAATTCAATTGATGAGTCCTATATATTAGTGGAGACAGAGGGTTAGTGCAAGATAATTTCTTTATTAGATAAACTGCATTTCATTATTAGAAGTTAAGCTTTTTAAAACACTATTCTACCACCTATGCTTATCTGTCTTTCTGCTATCTTTGTTCAACACACTTTTAATAATAGAGACTTGCAAGAGTCTTCTATTCATTATGCCTCTCATACAGTATTTTTAGATGTACGTTTCATACGGCTTAGGCAAAGATCCCACTGGAATCAAAAATGTAATCATGGAAAATGTTATGAATGATGGACTGACAAATAATGAAACTAAATAAGGGAATTACAAGAACACAATGAGTTAAATTCTCCCCTGGAAACTACTGATAACAGAACTAAAATGGGAAAGCTATTTCCTAGTTCTCCCTCTCTCCCCTTGACTTATGTGTGATCTGAAGACTGGATCAGACTGTGCTAGCTGCAGAGCTGCTTCTTTGAATTCAGAGGAAGGTCCAAAGAGGACACAGTTTCAAGCTGCGCCAGGGGAAGTTTAGGCTCGAGGTGAGAAGAAAGTTCTTCACTGAGAGAGTTGTTAGCCATTGAATTGGGCTGCCCAGGGAGGTGGTGGAGTCACCATCCCTAGAGGTGTTCAAGAGGGGATTGGACATGGCACTTGGTGCCATGGTTTAGTAGTCATGAGGTGTTGGGTGACAGGTTGGACTTGATGATCTTTGAGGTCTTTTCCAACCTTATTGATTCCATGATTCTATGATATTCTTCTTACAGCCCCATAGCAACATCCCTCTGATAGAGGCCACAAGCTGATGAAGTGAAGATTAAGTACTGAGTAGAGTTATTTTTGCCCATGCAGCTGCTCAGAGCCAGCCAATAGGAAAATACTGAAAGCAATGCAGGCCTGAATTCAGCTTGTACTTGGTAGTGTTGCTGGCAAAAATATAGATTAAATGATGAATATGGAATGTGCACATATGTGTGTGACTGAATGCCCCAAACTGCATTTCTGAACTCTAAAGCAGAAGTCTGCTGCTTGCTATCTGAATCTAGAAAGGGCTAGTCACACATTTAAATAACATCTGGTCTAAAAAGGCAGGGCATATCTTGAACACCACTATTCACAAAGAAACACTAGACAGGAAACATTAGACAGGACCACCAGTTAGGGGGTTGACTACACACAGACCACCATGGTTCTGGGAAAGCAGAAGCAACTTCAGAATGGGAATGAAGACCTTGGCTGGAGGAAAGCTCCTGGATGTGGGTGAAGATTCTGAAGATGAGAGAGTTGGATGGAGATAAATGCCAAAGGCACCCAGAGACTTTGGTGGGTGATGCCTGTGAGCAGTGGAACAACAGGGAATGACTTGGCTTTCCTTCCAACTTTCCTGGCCATTTTGCCCTGCAGAAAATGAAGTCTAGATGAAGTGACTGCAATGTTGCTGACAGCAAGTCATGGTGACTGACAGCAAGTCATGGTGAGACAGGCAGGACAAAAACCTCACAGTTCAGATCCACCATCAGTTGCTGCTTACTTTGTCTGCCTGTGTTGGCAGAGTGCACACCAGTAAATGGAGCCACATGAGCTGGTAATTAGCTGGCAGTTTGGTACAGCAAAAACCTTTCAAATTAGTTCATGGACAACAGGCTGCCTCTTATATCTTGTCCCTCTCTGAGGTTCAAATACCACATATGGGTGAAGAGGACCAAGTTTCATTACACTGTCCAGTGCAGTCTCCTGCAGGCAGGTGTCATGAACAGCATCCTGGCCTTTCTCTTCCGAAACAGATGACTGCACCTTCCCTTTCCCATGCATGCCTGCCACACAGCACAACCCAGGCTGGCAGAGACAGACTCCTTCCTACTGTGTCTCTGTCCATACCATAGAATGTCATGCTGAGTATGAGCATGAGTTCCTACAGAACTGGAAAGAGCTGCCCAGGGGAGGGCCGATCTCTGTTCAGGTGTCAGTCACCAGGTGGTGAGCAGCTGCATGGTGCTTAGTTGCTGGTTGTAGTTAAATCACAACAGCCTGATTAAGATCTACATCTCCCTGCTCCTGTACACCTACAGACATCCTCTGTATGGAACCACCCTGCAGTCCTAAAAACAACTCCATTTGCAAAATGTGAGAGCAAAGGAGAGAGGAAGAAAAGCTCAAGATGACTCAAGGCAAGTTATGTACCTATCAGTCCTGGTCTCCAGTTCTTGGTCTGCTCTGTGTGTTCTTGTTTTGTTTTTCTAGGGCTGTAGTAGAATTATGTCTTGCAATTCACAGCACTTAAGTGAGTGAAAGGCCTCCCTGCAGTGCAACCATCCTGACTTTCAGACCCAGGAAATTTTGCATTCCTTTCTGAATAATAGTGCAGTTTCATCAAGAAAGTTTGAATACATCTTTTACAAATGACAGCAGTGAGTCCTAGCTGGAACACAGCACAGCTGAATCTCTAGTCTCCATCAGCAGGATGAATCTTGGTCATGGTTTAAAGAGTAGTACTGTACCCTCCTACATAAGAAGTCCTCTAGGAAGCAAAGGTTGCCTTGTCACAAGCAGGCTGCCTTTTCATTTTTACTTGTGTCTAGCCTGGGGAGGGAGGAGCACACAGTAAACATTGTTATGAGTTGCCTGTTTGAGGCTTTCAGGAGATAGGGTAGAAGATGCCTCATTCTGAGTACTGCTTTGACCTGCACCTTTCCCAGGACACCTTAGAAGACGTGAATTTGGGGTAGGCATGTGAGAAAATGGAGGAGACATTAAACTGAAAAATGAAGTCACAGTTATTGAGGTACCCCCTAACTCTCTTTGAATTTGTCTTGTGTATTTTGTTCATCACTTTGTATTCATTGTATTACACCTCAATTTGTTTTTTCAGGATCAATCCAATGTTTATGCTAGTCAACATTTTATCAGTAGTGGTATTTTAATTTATTTCTGTGTCATTGAATAGCTTGAGATTCTGTAAGACACCTCAGGGAACACCTACATTCACAGACAATTATCAATGCCAACGTTCACGGATCTATTAGCATGACTGCAATCCATTTAATGCACACTTCACTGATACTGTGCGGTGGCATTAATTGTGCCTGGCAGTAATGAGGCAAATGCAATACAAAAGCCTGTTTCACCAGAATAGATGTATCAACCAAGTTGGTAATTCCCACACATATGATTGAGATTATTATGCAATCATATTTGCTGTCATAATTAACTGATCCCCACCTTTCTTTAGGACCGTTTTGTATGGGACTGATTGCCTAAAGACTATTTGTGTTAGAAACACCCAGATAACCTCACAACTCTTTTATGACCAGCTTGCTTCTAGCCTCCCAGGATTTTGCTGCTGCTCTGGACAGAAATCAAGCAATTCTTCAGAATTTTGAAGTATAAGTTTTCCAGGCTTGCTTATTTGAAACTATTTATCCCCTGTACAAGGTGGGGCTTTTAAAATATCTTTCTCAGCTCTTAAGTGAGTACTTTATCATCTTCATGTGAAAGAAGCACTTCCTGTAGTTTCATTTTGAAAACAGAACAGGGATTTATTTATTGTACACTCCTGCATTTCCTGTCTCATTATTAATGGTGTTATCATCCCTAGTAATAGGCTCATATTATGGCTGGGATTTCATTTGTTTTTAATACACTTTTTAAGAGCTTCTTGTTTTATGTTGCCCAGAGACAAAACCATGATGTTATTACCTCTCTTATCAGTTATGTTCACTTCACAAATTATACTGATTAATATCCATTTCTCTCTTTTGTGTTCCATTTTGTTGGATTTTCCTCATTTGTGATAGCTTCTCTCACTTCACCCCTGCAGTAGAAGGATCTAACACCAAAGCTGCTTTGCTTTTGACTGCGAACTCACAGCTTTCTTGCCATACAATGAACCTTCTTGAAGAAATCTAAACTGTGTTTTACAGCAATGTTTTTCCTCCCAGTTATTTCTGCTCTTTTTGACTCCTTCAAAATGCCCAGTGTATATGTTCCATAATGAATCTGCCCTTCTTTTTGGCCATAAGAAATGTTACTGTCATAATTTTGGTCTGTATGCAAGTACAGCCTTCCAGACCAGTGATTAATTCACCTTCATTTTCCATAACAAAGCTGGGGGAGGGGGGGAACCCAACACACAACACAACACTTTGCAATAGCTTTTTAATTAAACTTTAAATTATCATTTACTAATGGTTGAAGGAAGGCCTTAAAGTACATAGTCTCACACTGAAGTCTCTACTATGTACCATCATTCCTCATTATTCTGCTTTACTTTAATGGTCTCCTGGCTATGCCTTCAGGTCTTTATGAAAAAAAAACAAACAAAAACCCAAAATACTTTCTCTAGAAGTGTAAGATTCAGATTATTTCATTCATCTTGGATAGTGGTTGCAAATCTGTGTTGTGAGTGGAGGAATGAGCAATGCCACTTTAATGCAGTGCTCTTTCCTCTGCCCCATTCCGTACACAGCCCTGCTCCTGAGAGTGGATTGGGGTGTAAAGCTGCCTCTGAAGGGTGTCAGAGAAATGGGAGAGGGGCTTCATTATACCCTATGAGCTTGCAAAAGCACAGAATGATGAACTCTGTGAATATCAAGCACTCCTAATTAGTAAATAAAGTAATTAGTCTAAAAGCATTTATAAAATAAGAGGCCTTGTCTATTGCAATATGTGTGAACTCAATTATCTACGGCTGGCTCACCTTTAGCTGCAGTCACTTCGTGTAGCTCCATGAGAAAGCTTTAGAAGGCTTTTTAATGTCAGGATAATATGAGCTCCTTTCAAACAGGTGAGAGTTCATTTAGTGCACATAATTAGAAAATAAGTGCCAGTCTGGCATATTTATTTGTTTTATAGCAGACCTTTGAGCACAATTTATTAGTGACTTGGAAAGAAATTTCTTCTTTGGTCTTTGCCTAAACAGGCCAACAGGATGATCTTGTGAAGTCCAAATTACATTACCATCATCAAGATCAGAATTTGGATGATGGTGAGTAAACAGATTATAACACATAAGGTAATATCAACACATGACAGTACTGGCAGTGGCATGAGAACACAGCCCATCCCTTTTCCCCTATAGCCCCATTGTTTAAAAATAATATTCCACACTGAAATCCAGCTGCTATAGTATTGGATTTATTTATACTACCCTGCATTTTTTAGTGCTTCCTGTTGTTAGCAGTAGCTTCATTTGGAATGGTCCCATTCCTTTAGGAGCAGGAAAACAAACCATTCAGTCTTTATTGTTTAAGCAGCTGTTCGTGGATAGTGGACTCTGATTACAACAGTAGAGAGCAGGCACAGTTTTTGTATGCCCTGAACTAGTTTTTGATCCAAATACTGCAGTATAAATGAAAATATTTCTGTAAATCTCAGTGGTTTTAGGTCAATCATATGGTCAAACCGTTCGAGTCAAATCTTTCATCCTTTTTATAGCTGTGGCAAAACGCCAGAAGACTATTGTCTTAAACTGAGCAATAGTCTATAATTGTTACTCCAGCTAAATCTCTCACATAATGATACTGTACCAAAGCAATAAAAGATGATATTTTGTGGTAACTGTGAGCAAAGAAAGAGTGATGTAGATCTCTAATGCTGATTCTTGCAGGAATTTTTCTTCTCTCTTCACATTGTAACCTCAAAAGTTCTGTCTTCTCTATCAGTAATGTTTGCCTTTGTAATCTTCAGGTATTAGCTTAATTACCATGTTGCATTAATTATCACTTCAAGCAAGAGCCTTCTCCACACATGGATAAAAATTAATTCTGGCTTCTGGAAATAGCCAGCACTGAATAAAACTGATCCATTAACATCATAATTTTAGTCCCTAAACCAGGCTTGTGGTTCAAGAGGTACCCACCAACACTGAAGGATGCATGAACAATTGTCTTCTTTCATGTAGAATACAGACCATTATAATGGGGTTTTTTTATGTAGCTGTACAATTAGAAGGAAGGGTAGGTATCCCCCCTACTTGCCCAGACCTCTGTGACATCCATGTTTAAAGTATTTTTGAATGCTAATTAGGATTTCACTGCCCCTGTCTTTAGTGTCTGCTCTCATCCAGCAACCACCTTGAAGTTACCATAGATCTTGCTAATTATCTGTCTCCCCATAATTCCAGTGGCTAAGACCCTGTGCAATCTGTGACAAAAGGGGCCTAAATTATGCAGTAAGTGTCCCTGGATTCTCTATCTTTCTCCAGCAGCAAACTGGAAATACTGCAGCTTCAGGTAAATTCTAAAAATTGAGATTATTATTGCATTCAATATAAAATGAATAACCCATGACAGAAATTCCTGGCATTATTTGTCACAATAAATTAAGCTTGGGTTACCCCACATGTGCACTTCTTCTCTGCTTCTATAATATCCATGAAATATAGAACTGAAGGGCAAAAAAATAACTGATGGCAGTTACGCTGGCTACAAGATAATTTGGGATTTGGGCCACTAAGAAGACCTGGAGAAATTATTTGAAACTCAGGATTCAGAACTCAGCATGAATGTTTCTGCTTGTAAACAGCCTAGCTGGTTAACATGTTAAAAGACATGAGAGAAGTGTAAGTTCTGTCTGTCTCCACATGGGAAAACAATGCTGAGCTGCTCATAGCTGTGCTGAAGAATATTTGGCAGAATATCACTATCCAGAAAGCAACAGTTTTATGACTAGATCTACACACAGACCTTAAATGTTACACAGCCAAATTTTGAGTGTGGAAGGCTGTGTCTCAAGCAGCCAAGAAAAAAAACTGAAGAGAGAGTGTGTCTTAAAGCTGACCCTTCTCCTTATAGTGGCACATGAACAGGGATGGGCCAAGATGCCTCCTGGTTCCCAGATCCTGTCCTGTGCCTTTGCCTGGAGAACCTTGGTTCCCACCATAACCGTCCTGTCAAAGTCAAACCTCCTGTTAGCAGCCCCAGGACAGGAAGGAGGAAGAAATACAATACAATACAATACAATACAATACAATACAATACAATACAATACAATACACCAGGTTGGAAGAGACCTTCAAGATCATCGCGTCCAACCTATCAACCAATCCAGCCCACCCAAATACAATACAATAAACAATACAATACATCCACCCCCTACACAACTAAACAACTAAACCCTGGCACCAAGCACCCCATCAAGCCTCTTCCTTGAACACCTCCAATGAAGGTGACTCCACCACCTCCCTGGGCAGCCGATTCCATGGGCAATCACTCTCTCTGTTAAGAACTTCTTCCTACCATCCAGTCTAAACCTCCCTGTGCCAGCCTGAGACTGTGTCCTCTTGTTCTGGTACTGGCTGCCTGGGAGAAGAGACCAACCTCTGCCTGGCTGCAACCTCCCTTCAGGTAGTTGTAGAGAGCAAGAAGGTCACCCCTGAGTCTCCTCCTCTCCAGGCTAAGCAACCCCAGCTCCCTCAGCCTCTCCTCATAGGGCTTGTGTTCCAAACCCCTCACCAACTTTGTAGCCCTTCTCTGGACACGCTCCAGCATGGAGTTTGCATACTGGGCCTTGCATGACATTGCAGAACTTGATGGCTGAAAGGGAAACACTCCCAACTCATATCATAAAATAGAGGGCCTCTGTTTTCAATCCACATCAAATCTAATGTAGCTTGAACTGGCAGCCAACACAATTGCTGCCAGGTGATGTGAAATGCTTCTCATGCTTTAGCTCTCCTCTTCCCAGCATATATTGATTCATTTAGGTAGGGCTAAGGGTGCACACATGCAGCCCACCAGTTTCTGCAGCACAGAAGACTGCATGCTCTCACCACAAAAATGTTTCTGGAGCCATATGAGAGGTACAGTTCCAGGCTCTGCTTGAAAATAGGAGCAACAGTGCCTAAGGAACCTGTCTACAGCAGAGCTCTTAATCCAAGGCACTGTGGCTTCACTTTCTACTCATTTTTCAGGGTCTTTTTCTAATTAGGGTGTTGTGACCCTGCTGGCCAGACTGCGGGTGTGAGACATGCTGTCTTCCACACATGCTTATTTTGTGGATACAGATGGGCCCAAGGGGCATGAGATGAGGTCCCCCTTGGTGCTGATTCCCCTCCAGGCAGTTTGTTCCTATTGAAGGAAATTTCAACTAGGTGTCAGATTACCTGAGATTTTTAAGGATTCAAACTTTAAAGCCTTCAGGGCATCCTTTTGTGGGTCGGTCTGTTAGACCTTACATGCAATCCTAACCTGTGCCCATACAGAGCCAGTATGGAGTAATTGCTAGCATGTTTGAATCCAGTTTGAACTGGGGGAGAGGCAGCACATTAATTTGTTTCTCGAATGGAGGTTGACTCTGCAGTGCAGATTGCCAGGGATACAGTCATTAAATATTGATTTATTACATAAAGTACGGTTTTGATATGAACCTGCAGCTTTATATCACCTCTGTGTTCACTGGCGTCTGCAGGGTGAGCTGTTCCAACCACTTCTCCACTTTGCCCTTCACTCCAGGGGCTCTGGGGTGAGACCAGGGTGTGCAGAACAGGCTTCTATGAATGCTTCAGGAAGATCCAGAACAATAACAAGGGTTCTAGCTTGAAAATGGAAGTTTTTACACCTGTCACTACACCTGTCAGGCTCCCTCAAACATGTGGCCTGACATAGGTGAGAAGATCCAGACATGATGATGGCATAGCTCTCTGAATATATGTATCTCTGTACAATTTGAAGCAGTTAGGCATTTGCAGGT
>CM037632.1:20285715-20467640 GCA_015227895.2 Colaptes auratus
AGTGCAAAACATTTTTATATTAATTTTATTCAAATTTTTGACAGAAATAATTCCATATCAAATGTTCACCAAAACTGTAATATATCAATATAATGCAGAACTTTAAATTGCTGTGTTCTCAGGATAACACAAATGCTTCAAAATTCAAGACTTTCACTGAAATATTTATGTATTTGACTAACTTGATTATTTTCTTACTGTCTTGAACTCCTGGGAGTTGAAGCCAAAGTGTCAAAAATAGACAAATTCAGTTCTTGCACAACTGACAATCTAGTTTTGCATCTTCATGTACAGTACAAGGTTTTGCATATTTGCCAGTGCTACTGCTTTTGGCTGTAGGCTATGGATTTTAGAAGTGAAGTGTTGTCACATTAGTTTTCAAACATTTGGTTGATTTTTATAAGATTAATTTGACAATTGAGATACCAATCTCACATTACTCTCACTCCCCCCCACACTTTCTTTCACCTTTACCCCCTGCATGTCCCATTCACTTCTTGTTACATTCTAGTGCATTTAAAGGGCTTTGCTCCTGCTGTCTGAGAAGCCAAACTTAGTCAGAGAGACACCATCATCATACCATGCAAATACAATTATATCTGCAATCACTATCAATGTTTAGGCTCTACCGAACAAATTTGTCTTCATTTGTCTACAGCTATCAAGTGTCAGGGTTCTATGACATTTTAGGATGTCTGTCTGAGTTCCAGACAAGTAAGGAGTCCTTTCCCTCAGGCACATGTTTACACCAGAAGCTATAAAAGGAACAGTAATAGCAATGCAGTACATAAGACCCCATACCATTGCACCAATAGAAATATATTGGTTTATTGTCAAACTGGAAAACACACAGTAACAGAATTCTATCCCACTAGAGATTGAATGAGTAGGCTCTTATCCATCACTTCACCTGGCCAGGTTTCCTGCTGTAAGGCCAAGCCTTTCTGTACCTTACGTAAGATTCTAGCTCCCACTTTGGCTGCCCTTCACTTTTGGTTTAATGTATCTATACTATGCTACCATATACATGACCATGACTGTTTTAAATGTCCTGTCACAGAATAACCTGGATAACCCAGATATGTTTTTACACAAGAATTTTTTGCATCTGCCATGCCTTTTCCTCAGTATTAAGATATCATTTATTATTTCCCCCTCTTGTTCATTGTATCTTCTATTACTGTTTCAGGCTGTGGCCACATTCCTGCATTCTTAATGGTAATACCAACTTTTGTTTGCATTTTCAGGCAGTTATTTTTGGGTGATTAATTTGAGTGTCAAAACTCAACTGCTGTCTTCCAGACGTATCGGATTAACTGTGTCATTATCCACAGATATGAAATGTTTTCAATTTTACCCCATCACTCAGTCTAGATATTAGTTTTGTCACTCCTTTAAGCAATTTACTACAAATATAGTATGCATTTGTGTATATTATATGAAAGTCTGCGACATGGAGGTTCCCATCAGTGGTTTTGTAACTTGATTATGTGAATAATCGTCAAACAATAAATAAAACATGTGTGTCTCTTTGAAAATGAATGGAAAGGAGTGTTTATAAAACAATGATTTATAGCATGTCTAAAGTTTTTGTTTTTGGTTTTCTTTGATGTTTTCACAGAATTATGTCCTCCAGCTAACCAAATTTACACATATTTGTTAATTCACCCTCTGAGCAGTAATTCTGCGTAGTAATTATGAACTTAATAAATGAACATATATTGATTAAATAAGCAATGAATACAAATATTCAACCCACATCTATTTTGTATTGAGATTGCCTTCCTGCAGATAATGATTCCTTCAACTAGAAGGAAAAGGTTTTCATGACAGAAAACACTGAATATGATGAATTCAAGAATTTAAGATTTTTCTTTTTCAGTATGGCACTAGTCCAAATGCACATTTAATGACATTACAATACAATAATCCAGGTTGGAAGAGACCTTCAGATCATCGTGTCCAACCTATCAACCAATCCCATCCACCTAAACACTAGATCATGGCACACCATTTGAATGTCACCTTCCTCATCTTCTTCAGCCATTGGTGTTTTTGTGTAAGCAGGATATTTTTCTAGATGACTTTCTGGGAGATCATTTTATAGCTGCCTGTTTTCAGAGATTTTTACCTTTAGAGCAGTGCGTGTTGTCATTGCTGCAGTTAAAACGGTAGCTATTTTAATGTTAATGTCTTTACTTTTTGAAGTTACTTAAAGATGGCTTTTGGGTGGCTGGGTGAGTGAGTGATGGGGTGGGTTCTTTTGTTCAAATTGCAACTTGGTTTTTTATTCCAAGAAACGTTAAAGAATGCTTTATTGTGTCTTGGCATTCAAACAAAATCACAGTTCAATGAATTGCATTAAATCCTATCACAAAGGCGTATTTGTCTAAATTTGGTTGTTTCCTCTGTTTGCTGGCATTATCGCTCACATAATTGGAGATATTCATTTATATCATATCACAGATTGATTTCCATCCTATATGATATCTGAATACCTGTATATTTTTTTCAATAGAGGAGAATACCAAGGATGAAATACTTTATATATTCACTTCCTCAGTGACCCAAGCACTCCACTATATCTACTGGGAACAGATATATATGTTTTGAATAAATATTTGGTACAAAAACATAAGCTGTGTACCTATGCCACTGTGCATATGTATGACAGAGATAAAAATACACAATATTGTTACAAGCAGTCACCTAGATCTGTGCCCTTTGGATGATCTCAAGAGTCTCAAAAGGCTTTTAAATCAGTAAGGAGTCATATAAAAGTGAAGCAGTGAATGCATTAGAAGAGAGCGCAGTCTGAAAAGACAAAAATCAAAAGAGGCCAGAAATGAAAACAAGTTAAAACTACCATGAGACCAAATAAAGCAACAAAGATAGTTCCATATTAGAACTAAGAAGAAACTAAGCACTATTGTTTTTATTGAGGGAAAGTAATATAATGGATGATTCAGGAAAGCTGAAGTAGTCAGTGCTGTCTCACTTTATTCTCCACAAAAAGAAAAAGAAAGCAAGAAAAAGAAAAAGAAAAAGAAAAAGAAAAAGAAAAAGAAAAAGAAAAAGAAAAAGAAAAGAAAAAGAAAAAGAAAAAAGAAGAAAGAAAAGAAAGAAAGAAAAAAAAGAAAAAGAAAAGAAAAGAAAAGAAGAAAGAAAAGAAAAGAAAGAAAAGAAAGAAAAGAAAAGAAAAGAGCAAAGAGAAAAGAAAAAGAGAAAGAAGAGAAGAAAAGAGAAGAAAGAGAAAAAAGAGAAAAAAAGAAGAAGAAAGAAGAGAAGAGAAGAGAAGAGAAGAGAAGAGAAGAGAGAGAAGAGAAAGAGAAGAGAGAGAAGAGAAGAGAAGAGAAGAGAAGAGAGAGAAGAGAAGAGAAAAGAAAAGAAAGAAAAGAAAAGAAAAGAAAAGAAAAGAAAAAGAAAAGAAAAGAAAAGAAAAGAAAAGAAAAGAAAGAAAAGAAAAGAAAAGAAAAGAAAAGAAAAGAAAAGAAAAGAGAAGGGAAAGGAAAGGAAAAGAAAAGAAAAGAAAGGAAAAGTGAAGAAAAGAGGAGAGGAGACTCAAGGAGAGGAGATTCGACTCGAGGAGAGGAGACTCGACTCGAGGAGACTCGACTCGACTCGACTCGAGGAGACTCGACTCGACTCGACTCGAGGAGACTCGACTCGACTCGACTCGAGGAGACTCGACTCGAGGAGACTCGACTCGAGGAGACTCGAGGAGAGGAGACTCGAGGAGAGGAGACTCGAGGAGACTCGACTCGAGGAGAGGAGACTCGACTCGAGGAGAGGAGACGAGAGGAGACTCGACTCGAGGAGAGGAGGAGACTCGAGGAGAGGAGACTCGAGAGACTCGAGGAGGGGAGGGAGGGGAGGGGAGGGGAGGGGATAGGGGAGGGGAGGGGATGGGAGGGGAGGGGAGGGGAGGGGATGGGGGGGAGGGAGGGGAGGGGGGAAGGGAGGAAGGGAGAAGGAGGAAGTGAGGAAGAAAGAGAGAAAGAAAGAGAGAAAGAGAAAGAGAAAGAAAGAAAGAAAGAAGAAAGAAAGAAAGAAAGAAAGAAAGAAAGAAAGAAAGAAAGAAAGAAAGAAAGAAAGAAAGAAAGAAAGAAAGAAAGAAAGAAAGAAAGAAAGAAAGAAAGAGAAAGAAAGAAGGAATGAAGGAAAGAAGGAAAGAAGGAAAGAAGGAAAGCTTTTAAAGTGTACATAGATACATTCAAATCCACAGGCTCATATAAATTTTCCCCAGAGTACTTAAGGAAACAATTAATCTTGCAAACATTAGTCATTTTGACAAACTACTGAACATGGCGTAAGTCTCAGATATTGAAGGAGACCAAACATAGGTGAAAAGAAAAAATACGAATTTACAGCTATCAGTCTGATTTCAGTAGATGGATAGAGTCTGAGTTTTTGTTAAACCAAACATTTTGTAAGCTCCAAGGAAATAACAAGACTTGAAATGCACAGCCTGCATAGTTATGTCAAAAACCATAATTTTCTTCATTCTACCAGAATGGCTGCTTTGATGGACAAGGGGGAATAGTTCACTGTAATTTTTCACATACACTATATGCAGGATATTCACATAAGATAATGAAGATATTACAGTTGAAATGCAAAGATGATATTTCTGGGGGAAAACCCCAAGACTTTTCATTTTTTTTATTAGAAGCAGGTTAATCTAAGAGGAATCTTATATTGGATTAAAGAGCATGTGAATGAAAAATGTGAGTCACCCCAAAATAAGAGAAATTGCAGATACCCTTGGGATAAGGATCAGACTTCAGTTAATCTTTACAAATTGGAGCTGTAGAAAAAATCATCATGAGGCAATTCACTTAAGAAAAGTGCATAGTACCATTAGCGAGATTTAACACATCAAATTTATGAGTGCAGCATCGAGACAAATTCTCTCTACTTCTCTCTGCTAAGACCTCATCTTGAGTACTGTGTCCATCTCTGGAGTCTACAGCACAAGACATGTTGGAGTGGGTCCAGAGGAAGACCACAAGAATGAACAGAGGGATGGAACATTTTCCTGTGAAGAAAGGCTGAGAGATTTGATGTTGTTCAGCCTGGAGAAGAGAAGGCTCTGGGGAAAAATTATTGCAGCCTTTAGGTCCTTTAGGGGGTCTATCAGAAAGATGAGGACAGGTTTTTCAAGAAAGCTTGTTGATACAGAACAAGGGTAATAGTTTAAAAATAAAAGAGGGTCGTTTCAGCCTGTTATCCTGCATGTGGATTTGCAATAGTAATTCTTAATTCTTGCATAGCAAGACATATGACACTGGAACCCTCCTTTTCTTCTTTTTCCATGTTCTTTCAGTGCTAAAGTACAGGTTTTATGTGGTGGGTTGGAAGGCAGATCCTCCCTTACCTCCCACCGGGGCAGAAAAATGAGACTCGTACAAATGGATTGCAGAAGTGATGGAAAGTTTAAATGGAAAAGCAGTGAGTGTTTTACAGAAGCTACAAGCACAGCGACAAAAGAAATCCCAAAGCATACAGAGTCCCTCACAGCACACTTAGAAGCATCCCAGCATTTCCCTTCTCCCTACCTGAGGGTAATACCCAAGACCCCCAGGGCTCTTTCTTCCCTCCCTCCACTGTTAGGCTAATCTCAGCTGGCCAGATCTGAGATTGCCCTTCCCCCTTCTCCTCCTGGCAAGAGACCTCGAGATAACTCCCCTTCCATTACCAGATAGGGAGCATCTCCAACGGGACATTATGGGTATGAAATATGCTATTTCCTGTGTCCACCCACCGGGCTGGATGCCCGGGACACCGGAGGTGTATCTTATGTGGCAGCAGCAGGGGGCACCCAGCCCAAACTGCCGCATACATTAATTATATCAATTAAATTTGAACAGCTTATTGGCAATAGCAGAATGATCATACTACTTTTTTCCTTGGAAAGTAGAGAAAAATAAATAAAACATTAAAAACTGCATATAAGCGTGAAAAATGCTCTATAAATTCAAGCAGGAAATAATTTGTTTTAGCTTGCATAACACAGATTTAACCATAGCATTTAAAGTGTCCCACTGGTCTTAAAAAAACTCTAATACATACCATACTTTTCTCTTGAAGAAAGTAATATCATTCATGGATTAGCCCCAGAGAGTCTTTTTTGTGCTCTGAATCTTGTCATTCCAGAAAAATAATGCAATGTTTTCAGAGGCCTTTGGCTGAAAGACATGAAGAGAGATACATAAATGAAGTCCGTGCTACATAATCAAAACTGGGCTGTAGTGTTTGTCATATGAGCTTTGAAGCCTTATGAGCACCCGTGGGCAAAGATGCTCTTAAAGAGAATGCTGAAGATAGAGTTTTTGATTATCTCGAGGATACTGGGGAGGTTGAGGCAACATTCCAGAACAGTCTGCTCGTGCTTCTACACAAACCCAGAAAAAATTAATGTCCCCCAATAAACAGATTTTAAAACAGTTGTTGTCAAAAAGCAAAGCTTCGTTTCTGTAAAAAACCAAACAATCTTTGAATAGTCTTTAAAAATTTTACAGATCCTTTACATTCTTAGAGGTAAACCCACTGTCTTCCACAGCTACTCTCATTAATTGTTCTGCATGTTTATTGTATTGCTGTAACAACACTCGATGTGTCATTTATTTAAGTTTACTGCATCTTTTACCTTGCATGTATGAGGGACATAGACACAGGGATTAAACTTAGTTGCTTGTCGTCTGAATTTGGTTTTGCTAGGCCTGTCCTTTTATACTTTTCCTTTAGTATCATCTTGACAGGTTTTTAATAAACAGACTGTTTAAAAAGATACTTTATAATCATTCATGACCAAGCACCTCCTACACCTATGTGCTAGCATATCAAATAATAACAAAAATCAATTTCCTTGAATATGCAATAAGACTTGTTTTTAAAACCTTTACAAACCATTAAGAGGTGTGCAATGATTTTAAGTTGTTCTGTTGCTCTCATTGTTTAAAGTGTGCATATACATGTTTGGTTTTATTGGAAAACTATATTTTTGCAAACTGAGCATCCAATTTTAAACATTTTTGTCTCTCCCACTATTTCTCTTTGAAGAAATTCGGCTGGTTTGCCATTTATATTTCATTTAAGAAATTCTGTTCTCACTTATTTTGTGTGAAATCTCAGCTTTGAAACAATGTAAATGAGATCAGAATGTGACCTAGTGAAAATGGTTTGCCTTCAAAGAATTCATGCTTCAAGCTGTGTTATGCAGCTTTCCAAAAGTGACATCTGGCCTCTTGGCAGGTTCCTCAGGCAGCTGCGCTGGTGGCTTAGAAATTGCTGATAGGCTCGCTATATGCAGTGCCTACACTTTGGCTGCTTCAAGCTTGCTCCAATTCATTGCCCTCCTGAATAGAATTTGCTTTGAATTACCTTCTATCTGTAAGTATTGGCATACTATTATCTTTTTTATGTACATTTTTAAAATGTATTTTTTGAGCAGAGATGCGGTCAGAAAGGAGGGTTCCAACTTCTCCTACACTGGCTTGGCTAGGGAAAACAATTCTGTGATCTCAGAATTATCCCCATGTTGCCAGCTGCTATTAAACAGATATCCAGAACATGACCAACAGGTCTAAATCACTCACCTAGTGCTCTTGAGTATTGGGATGAAACTCTTTCTCTGTACAGCCCATATAGCTCTGGAGTAGCCTGGAATCTGATAATTTTCTTTCCTATAGTAGAATTTGGCACTCCATGAAACTTTGAAAGTCATTAAATGTCTACAACACTGACAGTATTTATAAACATGGGTTGCATCTAGGGAATATTTGGCTGATTAGTATGTTAATAAGAGGAAAAATGGGACAAAATTTCCAAAGAATGACATGTATGAGACCACAGAAACAGCTTTGTATTCCTAAAAGGATGCTTCAATTGAACTGTCTGCACATCTGTACATAGAAACATTATTTAGCAGTCATATTGCTGTAACACCTAGAGACCCATGCTCATAATAAGGTATCAATTGTGCTAAACTCTATGCTCTCATGAATAATAACAGCAGTACCTGGCAACACTGGCTGTATGTTAAGTTCCTCTCCCTTCCTGCTCTGCTGAATGCTGTGCCCAGATTAGCACTGCAGACATGCAGGAAGTAATATATAATTGCTTTGTGAGTGTTCTCAAAGTCAGTAGTATAAACTCTGAGATAATATTTCTAATAATTAAGTTCTTGAAAGATTTTGATCATTATTACATAGCCAGATGTAAAAGTATTAAACACAAAATCACAGAGAAGGATGCTATGAAAAATTACTTTAAAATCAGCATGTACTCAGGCATAACCTTTTTATAAATACCCCTGAAGCAGGGTAGGTAAGTACATGTTAGCTAGGAAGAAGCAAAATTGACATCATATGTAAAATACAGGCTCTGTTACTCTGAATGAGTGCAACATGGTAGATTGACCATGGATAGTACCTAAATCCCCACTTACTCACTCACTCATTCACTCTCCTCTAGCATGTTGAGCGGAGAATTGGAAGCAAGACAAACTCATGGGTTGAGATAAAGACTGTTTAATAAACAAAGGGGGTTAAAAACAGAACGCAAGAGATGCGATGACAATCTCTTGACACTTCCCACGAGCAGACTGATGCCCACCCAGTTTCTAAACAATGGCAGATTATTAGCACAATTAGCAGAACTTTACAAAGTGCAAATCAATCCTGACCAGCCTGATGGCCTTGACTGGGTTTGAAGATTGGGAAAGGCACAGGGTATTTGATACTTTTGATTTTAACATACTTGTGATGAATGAATAATGTGAACAAAATGGGAAAACAAGACTGGGAATGACTAGTAATAATGAGAAATTCAAAATGGAAACAACAGAAACCAAAACAAAGAACTACAAAACCCCCATTTAGTATCAGGAATACTTGAATCATTAAAAACAAATGAACAAACAAACAAACAAAAATAGAATCACAAAAAAGCATCAGATGGCTTTAGTCTGCATCAGATGGCATTAGTCTGATGGTTTATGCTTTAAAATTTAAAGGAAACTTCTATTCAGGTCAGAGTTTTTGACACAGAAGGCAACACACTTTAAATGTATGAATCGAAGCAACTTGTGAAACAATCACATTCAGATAGGAAGCTGAGGAAATGGAAGAGTATATAAACACCTGAAAAAGCTGCAGTGCAGAGAACAACTTAGTTCAAACTGTTGGTGACATTATGTAGAGGCAGAAAGGAATGACAATGCTACAGAGCCTTTCTTGAATTCTTGTCACAAAAGTATTGCCTGATAAGGCTAGAGCAAGGAGGTAAGTGCATAAAGCTGAATATGACATGGTAGTGACTGAAAGTTAACACCTGAGGGACAGTACAATGCCTGTTTGGAAAATTATCTGAAAAGAATGAGTCACTATGCAGACAACGAAAAGCAGGCAGTAACAAAGCAGAACACAAGAGAAGGTAGTGAGGTACTGGCCAGCTTTGTAGAAGAGGGTTCTTTGTGTAAGCAAGTTTCAAGATAGTAAATAAATTTAACGCCATGATAGCCTAATCCTCTGCTGTCTCAAAACAATGTTGTGACAGGGCTGGGCTAGTAGTCCTTAATGACTCTAATGTCTGAAACAAAGTGTGACATACCTAGTCTGGATAGGCAGGTTTTAACGCCCAGAGCAGAGCAACAAAGCTGGTGAGAGTTCTTGAGCACAAGCCCTATGAGGAGAGGCTGAGGGAGCTGGAGTTGTTTAGCCTGGTGAAGAGGAGGTTCAGAGGAGATCTTACTGCTCTCTACAACTACCTGAAAGGAGGTTGTAGACAGGTGGGGGTTGGTCTCTTCTCCTGAGAAACCAGCACCAGAACAAGAGGACACAGTTTCAAGCTGCACCAGAGATTATGGCCTGTCAGATGTTTTTGACAATGGAAAGAGACAATTTCTGCAGACATGGTAATTCCCTCTTTCCTTATTTTAAAATCACTGCAACAGTGCCATGGAAAGGCAATGTGCAACAGTGCCCTGTGACAGCCATTACACTGCAGGTCTGCAGTGCACACCAGTCTTTGGAGACACCACCCCACCCTCCCACCAACAGAGTATAAAGGGACCACAACTTCCATGGTCCATGTCCTGCATCTGCCAGAGAAGACCCTGCTGGGATGTACACCTGCCAGTGAAGGACTTGGACTATGCCTTTGAAAACATCACTGGATCCAAGTGGGGGGTGATATTCTTCTTTCACTCTGAGTTCTTAACTCTCTCTCTCATTTGTTTAACTCACATTTTAGTTCCCAGTTTCCCTCTGCTCTGGTCCAACCAAATATCCTTAAGATAAAACCAACTAAGGGTTTTCATTGGATGCAATAAGCTTAACTCATCAGATGTTTGGCATTGGTTCACATTAATTTACTCCAAGGGCGATTTTTGAATCCCCCACTGCTGCCTAGGGTTGGCTTGGGACACCAGGTCATTACAAATGTGTACAATATACTGCTGTGCATTTTTTTCTCCCCCTCTTCATGGATAATATTTAAGTGCCCAGCAAAGATTTTTTTTCATTTCATTCACTGTGTACAATTAAGCTATTCCTTGTGTGTTACTAAGTGAAAGTAGGTATCAAGACAAACTTCTGTCTGGCAGAAGCAAGCATCTGAGTGTTAACAGAATCATATACGTAGCTGATCTGTAATGAGAAGTTCCCTAGAGCACCCGCTTCCCAGCACTGTAAATGCAGGAATTTGCATGTTGCTCAATTAACATGTCAGTCTTTATTTACGTTTGGAGTCTTTACTTATTTTACACCCATGACTGATGATGTAGATACAAGAGCACAATAAACACATTTGAAATACCAGATGGGTGGGTAGACGATATTAGATTATTGTTGCTGTCATTGCCATCAGAGATCAACCAGATATGGTCTGATCAAACAAGAAATCCACTTCCACTTAATTAGCATATCCTCAGTGTACTATAGTTTATTAGGAAGTACTGTGTGTCCCCTGGCAGTTTATTAAGGAGAAATGCTATGATGAAACACTGTGAGTACAGACCTAATCTACTCTTCTCTTAGTATGCTTCCTCAGACACTTTGACAGAAAACATTGCTGGGTTTTGTTTGTCTCCAGAAAGTTTACATCTGGATCAAAAATCCACTAACTGATCTGTTTCAGTCATGGCATCTGTCAGTACAAACCACCTCCAAAACAATCCCAACCCCCCCATCAATCCAAACACTAAATAGGCAAACAAACTACCTTCATCCAAGACACTTAGAGATTAAAAAAGACTCTTAGCTCATTAGAAGAAGACCTCAACATTTAAATTGTGTGGTATCTTTCTGGAAGGGAAACCAGCTCATGACTTGCAAAAATGTGGTAGACAGCATATTGACTCCTTTGGGATTTTTGGTTGGTTGGTTGGGTTTTGGGGTGGGTTTTGTATGTTTTTTCTTTTGCTTCTTTTGCTTGTTTGTTTTTTCTTTTGCTTGCTGAGAGAGCTGGCAGATGAGCTGGCCAAGCCGCTCTCCATCATTTTCCTCCAGTTCTGGCTCACCAGTGAGGTCCCAGATGACTGGAAACTGGCCAATGTGGTCTCCATCCACAAGAAGGGTTGGATGGTGGAACCCAGAAACTATAGGCCAGTCAGCCTGACCTCAGTGCCAGGGAAAATGATGGAGCAGATTATCCTGGTGGCAATAACTGTGCACCTGCAGGATGACCAAGGACTCAGGTCCAGCCAACACGGATTTAGGAAGGGCAGGTCCTGCCTCTCCAACCTGATCTCCTTCTATGATCAGGTGACCCGCCTGGTGGATGTGGGGAGGCCTGTGGATGTAGTCTACCTGGACTTCAGCAAGGCCTTTGACACCATCCCCCACAGCAAACTGCTGGCCAAGGTGTCAGCTCGTGGCTTGGACAGCAACACTGCGCTGGGTTAGGAACTGGCAGGTGGGCCGGGCCCAGAGAGTGGTGGTGAATGGTGCCACATCCAGCTGGAGGCCAGTCACCAGTGGTGTCCCCCAGGGATCAGTGCTGGGCCCTATCCTCTTCAATGTCTTCATTTGATGATCTGGATGAGGGGATTGAGACAGTCATCAGCAAATTTGCAGATGACACCAAGTTGGGAGCAGATGTTGGTCAGTTAGAGGATAGAAGGGCCCTGCAGAGGGACCTCGACCAACTGGACACATGGGAGGAGTCCAATTGGATGATATTCAACAAGTCCAAGTGCCGGGTGCTGCACTTTGACCACAACAACCCCATGCAGAGCTACAGGCTGGGGTCAGAGTGGCTGGAGAGCTCCCAAACAGAGAGGGACCTGGGGGTGCTGATCGACAGCCACCTGAACGTGAGCCAGCAGTGTGCCCAGGTGGCCAAGAAGGCCAACGGCATCCTGGCCTGCATTAGGAATAGTGTGGCCAGCAGGAGCAGGGAGGTCATTGTGCCCCTGTACTCTGCATTGGTTAGGCCACACCTTGAGTACTGTGTCCAGTTCTGGGCTCCTCAGTTTAAGAAGGACGTTGAGACACTTGAATGTGTCCAGAGAAGGGCAACAAAGCTGGTGAGAGGCCTTGAGCACAAGCCCCATGAGGAGAGGCTGAGGGAGCTGGGGTTGTTTAGCCTGGAGAAGAGGAGGCTCAGGGGAGACCTCATTGCTCTCTACAACTACCTGAAGGGTGGTTGTATCCAGGAAGGGGTTGGCCTCTTCTCTCTAGCAACCAGCACCAGAACAAGAAGACACAGTCTCAAGCTGCACCAGGGGAGGTTTAGGCTGGAGGTGAGGAGAAAGTTCTTCACCGAGAGAGTCATTCGCCATTGGAATGTGCTGCCCGGGAAGGTGGTGGAGTCACCGTCCCTGGAGGTGTTCAAGAGAGGATTGGACGTGGCACTTGATGCCATGGTCTAGTCATGAGGTCTGTGGTGACAGGTTAGACTTGATGATCTTCGAGGTCTCTTCCAATCTTAGTGATACTGTGATACTGTGATATGGGGTGTGGAGGGTTCTACAAAGAAACCAGCTGGGCCAGCTTTAATGCTTTAATCTTTGCTACCATAATTTACCCTCTATTGAATCTTCTATCAATCCATCTCATTAATTCTTACAGTTTATTCTCCATGTTGTGTTATGATCCTATATGTGTTTAATAAATTGGATGTATGAGAATGAGATATCTCCTCAGAAGGGTTTGAAGAGAACTTTTATATCAGGCAGATTATATCTGATTGTCTTTGTGGTTACAAATATATACACTCTATTTTCTACTAGTACATCTAGGTAATGCATCTAGTTCATACTAAATGATGCAGTAATTTTTTTCTCAAATACTATAGGAAACTCTCCAATTTTACCCATTTCCCTTTGTATCACAAATTATTTTGTCTCAGCTTGTCTGAACCTTAGACCTACCTTGAGCAAAATTTATCAAGACAAATAAGTCTGTGTAATTCAGGATTTCTGCATTTTTACTTTGCATTGGTTCTGTGCATAATGTAATGCACTGAAATCTGCACTTGCATTTGTGTAAATATGTTGTTTAGATGTATTCAGAACTGTCTAGCTCTTCACCAGACACTTACATATGAGCCATTTTTCTGTTAGTAAATGCTGAGGAGTTGAGGATTTTTTTTTTGAATGCTGAGTTATGTGCCACACTAGCAATTAAATGCTAGATGCAGTGAACTCAGAGCATTAGCTGTATGCTAGTCAAATCATCAAGCAGGAGCTGTACCCATTTTATTAGAAATCAAAAGAGAGAACAATCTGTGCAGAACAATGTGAAACCCAGTGAAATGTACAGGGAACCATCAACAGAAAGAAAATACCCATATTTTGAACATTCTGTGGAAAATGCTCTTTTTTACTATAGTTCTAGAGTACTGAAGGTGCTGAGACTCTTATCAAAGAGGTAGGGCTTTTAGACTTTCTAGCAAAAATGTAGTGCCAAAACATCTTCCATATTACAGTATTACAGTAAAGCCAGCAATATAGCTCTTCTGTAAAACTGCTTCAGGTGACTTTTCCACTGTGCACAAAACTGTTCAGAGGATTAAAGAGACCGATGTGTAACTATCTAGTGTTAGAGCTGCCACAAGTGGGCATTTATAAAGTAAATATCAGCTCCTACAAAGACAGATAAATTTCTGCTGTAGTTACAAAACAAAAGGATACTTACTGAGTAAAGGTACTTCAGAAGTTCATAACATGCTTTGTCTTTGCTAAGTACAGAAACCTTCTAAAGCTACTGAAGTAAAATAACACCTCTTAGTATTGCTGAAAGGTAACCAATGGGGGAATTAACAGTGAATAGAATAGAATAGAATAGAATAGAATAGAATAGAATAGAATAGAATAGAATAGAATAGAATAGAATAGAATAGAATAGAATAGACCAGGTTGGAAGAGACCTTTGAGATTATCAAGTCCAACCTATCATCCAACACTATCACATCAACTAAACCTTGGCACCAAGCACCCCATCAAGTCTCTTCCTAAACACCTCCAGTGATGGTGACTCCACCACCTCCCTGGGCAGCCCATTCCAATGGCCAGTCACTCTTTCTATAAAGAACTTCTTCCTAACATCCAGGCTAAACCTCCTCTGGTGCAGCTTGAGACTGTGTCTTCTTGTTCTGGTGCTGGCCTCCCAGGAGAAGAGATCAACCCCCACCTGGCTACAGCCTCATTTCAGGTAGCTGTTGACAGTTCCAACTACATGTTACGTTGATGGCCTCTGCTTAGTCCAGGGTATGTTTATTTCCCTAGTTGGATGCCAAATTACCATAAACTAGATGTAATAAGAGCTCATTTTTCTTCATGGGAAATCCATATACTAAAGGGTTTGAGAAAAGAATGGGTATGAGAGAGAAAACTGTTTTCTGCTTCTCCTTAATGCATTTTCAGTCTTATTCAGGTATTCAATACTCTTTCACCTCACAGCAGTTGGCAATTGCTGTGACACTGCTCATATTTTAGCTAAGTTAGTTGGAGGGCCTGAAGTTATTGAATATAGAATCATAGAATCATAGAACCAACAAGGTTGGAAAAGACCTCAAAGATCACCAAGTCCAATCTGTCACTCAAGACCTCATGACTACTAAACCACAGCACCAAGTGCCATGTCCAATGCCCTCTTGAACACCTCCAGGGATAGTAACTCCACCACCTCCCTGGGCAGCCCATTCCAATGCCTAACAACTCTGTGAAGAACTTTCTCCTCACCTCGAGCCTAAACTTCCCCTGGCGCAGCTTGAGACTGTGTCCTCCAAATATAAATATTGATTGGAAGCTGAGATACGCACATGTGGACAGTTGTGCAAATATATCTCTTCCTTAGTTTTTCCTGTGGTAGTCTTCTTTCACAGAAGACATCTTTTTGCTTTTCTCTTCAAAAGTCGACAATGCAAAGACAGCAATAGTGCTCATTTGCACGTTTAGTTAAGACTAATTCTGTTCTTAAGCCTGGGACACATTTGGGACTTGGATGAATCTCCACTTTTGGAAGAAGTCTAGTCTTTCCAGCCATGGTGTATCTGGTGAAAATGAGCCTATTCCAAGGGTAGATCTGTGCTTCCCTGAGTTCACTAACTACTATGTGTCCTTACAGTTTCTGGGTCTGTCAGTAAAGCTCCCTGTGATCATGCACATTTTTTAAGGTCTGATCGCTATTTGTTCATTGCATTATTTTGTCTTGGCCTCTTTATTTACATGCTAAATTCGAACTTTCAGTACTACGTTTGTGTTTAATAGCCAGCACTGTAGGTGAGCACTGCCAGAATAAAAGTGAAAGTTAAAGGAATATTTTGTAATCCTGTGCAGAAACCTGTAAGTCCTCTAAGACTCATGCTGATTTGAAGCAGGAGGTCTGGTTTCTTTAGGCACATCGGGAAATCCTTGCCTTAAAGTATTTCTGGATCAAAGGACCTTGCCTAGAAAACAGCTAAATGTATACCTGGAGCAAGCTATTGGTAAGATACTGGTAAATAACCCATACAGGTGAAACAAAATGATTCTGTAAAGCATTTCATGGCTCATCAGACATTCAAGCTACTGTGTCTAATTTGCATTAAACCCCACAATTCTAATAGTTTTAGCTTTAAGTACCAGTCTCCTTTTACTTTGAAATATTTGCTGGCAATATTCCCACTGTGGTTTTAAGTTAATACGCTCGTGTCAAAGGAATGAAAGGAAAGAAATAAAGGAGGCAATTTGATGGCAGTCTTCAGACTAGTTTTACACAGGAACTTAGCAAAGGACTAGATCATGGTGCTGCTTCCTTAGAATGAAGTACTTTCCTTTCGGGCAATGTGTTTGTGTAATAGGTGAGATAATGCAATAATTTTAATGGAAGAGATGTTCAAACCTCTCAGTACTTGTCTTGGCTACTTCCCAGCAGGCTTCATTCAGACACTGTTGTATTAATTTCTTGATGATGCCTGAAGCACTTTGTGATTTTTAAATTTTGCATCTAAATTACAGGAGCATTTTGGACTGAGGAAGGCTCCTATTATGCTTTGTTAAACATATTTAAGTGATGAAGAAGTTGACCTTTGACAGAAAAAAGGCCGGAACCTCTTGTTTTGTTAAGGTTATTGTTGTGCAAACCCTGATGAATAATATAGTAACATTAAACAAAAGAAGCAAATATAATCTGCCTCAGGAGAAAAATATTGGAATGTGCCTAAAATTTGTAGTTAGAGAATAGAAAGTAAAGAAAAAAACCCCATTGCTGTTCTTTCTTAGGGTCCTGCTCAAAGCAATGAAAGGACTGGAGTTATTATTTGGTTTAATTTCAAAACTTATGAATGGTCAGTGTTACAACTCCATGACAAAATGCAAATGCATGAGGCTTTTTCTTATAGCATCATTTTTCTGTAAGTTTGAACTTGAACCAGGTCCTGCAAAGACTGTGACAGGGAAGAGTGTTACAGAAGAGCATTTCCACATTAGATCCTTGATCCTTGCACAGAGCCTGTATTGCTATTTTGCTTCTTTGTACATCTAAATGGCCTAAAAAAGAGTGAGAAAAGGAACTGGACTGACTAGTTAGATTCACAGAGATCAAGTGTTGCAGATAATTTCCCATTCTTTCCCTCTAGCACTACAAGAGGATTGGAAGAGGCAGTGTTTGAAGAGAATATGGACTCTCCATCTTTTTGCATTCCTTTCTGACATATGTTCTGCCATCCCATGAGTCAGCTAAGATATATTACCTGCTTCTGTGAAAGCTATAAAAAATTCCTGTCAACCAGACAGAGAAATCCAAACTGGAGTAAATATATAGTAGAGTTATTAGGATAACTCTACTATAATCAGGGGACCAAAAAATCCTCTGAGGAAGGACCAATTAATGGGTTTGTTTATCTAAGCCAAATATGGAGAGACATTTGCTACACTATACACATTAGAATGCAATCATCATGCAAGTTAAACAACAGTGTGGAAAGCCAGGAACAGAATGACCATATGCAATTTAAAAGAAAGGTTCTAAACCTCACAGGAAAGAAGTTTTCTCCTGCAACAACCTGATAGCAGCAGCAATGGGAACAAACACAAGCAAGAAAATGCTCCTGGATTTTAAATTCTAGTTTATAACTAGATCTTTAAAATGCCTCTGATACTAGAAGACTGCTTTTGACAGTTCTTACCTATGACCTTGCCTCATGTTTCTTTGACCCAAAGGAAAAGGTATTTCACAGAGACTGGAAAAGACCATAATGCAAACAGCAGAAAGTCTAGATGGCACCATCACTGCTATGAAGAAGAAAAGCACTGGTGGCACTGGAGAACTGCTCAACCAAGGTGAGCATGTATGCTCAGATAATCAACAATAATGGATGACATCACTGAAGTGCTTCCCTAGCTCAGCCTATAAATCTCCACCTGTTAGATTATAGACTTCATGGCATTTTTGAGAAGCAACAAGTATTTCCAGTTACTTAACATTTCATCAAATAGAGACATTTTTAAAAGAGATGTACTTTCAAAGTGCTGGCTGTATATAATTGTCCATACATCAGAGGTAGCAACTTGTTAGGACAGCAAATGGAAGACTAATCATTTTATGGTAGCAAAAAAACCCAGGAGTCCTCCAGACAGATGTTTCATGAGAGGACAGCAATTAATAAAGACAGATGAAAATAGACACTAACTGTTAAATATAAGCATGTGTAAAGTATAAGTGTTTTGCTTTAAAAATCTCCCATCCAATATACATTCCTACTGGCTAGGAGGGGTGACTCTTAAGGGATTATCAGGTTTCTATGAGATCCATATTCATATTTCTGGTTATTCCAAAGGAGAAAGGTCTAAGGGGGAAGTTGTTTTTTAAGAAATAATTTTTTTCTTCACTCTCTCTCCATAATCTTCCTTTACTAGTCACTCTCAGCCATAGGTAGGTAGACAAGGTGGAATCAGTCTCACCTTATGTGGATCAATTGCATGAATTATTAAATAAAAAGGAATGTAATTAATACATTTTAAAAATTATGGACAATTTTTCAAAATGCATTTCCTAAAGCATCCTGGACATTCAGAAGTATATTTGATATGTTCTTGTCTCTGTTGTGTTCTGAATACAGATGTAACATATTTTCAGTTATAGGTGGAGGCAATTCCCTCTTCTAAATCAACATTTGCCTATATTTCCCAGTCTCTAGTCACTGTCCCCTTATTATTCTCTGTTTTATATTGATAATTCTGTTTTGAAACTTGTATTTGCCTGCATTTAATGTGCCTGCACTGCAGGGAATGTGCTGCCTCATTTAAATCCTTTAATGATCACTGTTCTGCTTATAATCATTTGAATCAGTATCAAAGTCTAAAAGATTCAGTGAAACACATATACAACTTTGATTTTTTTTTAACACAACAGAAATATTTGGTGGATACAAACATGCATGAATTAAAATTAAATATTTGTAGTTCTCAGGAAGATAACAGAAGCCTAAACTCAATCTTCTATTAGGGGTTAGGAAGAACTGCAGGGTTTTGGACTTTGCCCTACAACTGGGAGATAAAAGTCATTCTTTGGCCAAGTCTGATGGTTCAGGTTCAGGTGCAATAATTTTCAATTAAGATTTTTCATTCTCATCCTAGTGGGACTACTTACCCTGCAAAGTGCTTTTACTGAAATATGAAAGAAACATTTGTTTGGAAAAATAATGTAGCCTTTTGAAAATTACTTTTTCCAAATACAAAAAGAGATTAATTAAAAGTTTCTAAAAACATATCCAGACATGGTATCATCAAACAAGTCATTTAGAGTAAGAGCTGGAACAGGGATGGAAGACTCACTCAAAACATAACTGCACACAAAAAGAAGCACAAGACTTTTTCAACTTTCAATTTTCCTCACACCATAACATAATTAAGTTCTGCAAGACGTTCTAGGCTACAGTCTACTGAGTGTTGCCATCTGCCACTTGCTGAAGTATTTCTTTTCAATAGAAGCATTTCAAGAAAGATATGCCAATAAGTAAATTAAATTTGTCAATTAAATTTTAATATGAGGGCACCTGGACATGTTCCCATAAGCAAAATAATTTTTTAAGCAAATTTGAGCAAATTGAACTCACCAGAGTATAAAGCTTTAGTAGAGACAGGCATACAGTTTACTGTGATGGCATCAAACTATGAGGGGTGGAACCTCTCTCATTCTGGAGTGACAGGGTGATCCCAAGAGCTGAATGTCTTAGAAGCTGAGCACCAGATTGCAGCAGACAGTTTGCTTTCACTTGGAAGGGCAGAAAGAGTCATCGGAATAGACTGCTCCAGCGGTAGAAACAGATCCCCACCATTTGGACTGATCATGGACTGATCCAGACTGTACTGAAATAGGGTGGAGCTCCAGAGCATTTGCAGTGAGAAATCTTCTGTGTACTGCAGGAGGATCTTACTTTGAATGTCAATGGACAGTGAATGATGTATGATGTGTGTTTGATGTTAATTGCTGCTGGGCATGAAGTTGATAGGAGGGGTGGATAATATCACAGGTTTAGCCAATTGAATCTACTACTGAGTATTCAATACCATATAGAGATCATGCCAGCTTTAAAATGAAAGTGCTGGCTGGAGTAAACTATCATGGGGATTGAACCCTAATGGCTGCAGGGTGCAATTTTATTGCTGGCTTCAGCTGTTGCTTCTGATTTTGCTATGATTCTCTGCAAAATAGGCTAAGGTAATTGCATATTGCAATATTTCCTTTAAAATCTTTATCTCAACCACAGGACTTTTTGTGTTACTTTTCCTCCTGATCTTATTGGGGGGGGCTTGTTTGTCAGAGTAGGCTGTCTTAAATGAGGGCACTGTATAAGAAAAAAAGCAGAGGAACTAAAACAGCAAGCCATTAATTTAATGTTTTTTAATATTAGCATGTGCACTCAGGCACAAAAACATACACATACAGTAAAATCAGCATCCATGCCTGTCACATAGACAAAAATGATGTCTGTATTATCTATCTTCACTTAAAATGCATTTTCCATTAATACATAGATGCTCCCTCAGGATTGACAGGTGCAGTATTGTTGTTAAAACAACACTCCAATTGTTTCTAAAGGTTTATAAGAAGCCTGGCCTTGCAGGGCATTGTGTTCACAGCTTCTGATTTATGAAAATTCCTCCTATACTTAAAACTATTTTGTGAACTTAAAAGGGGTAAGGGTGTATTTGGTTAAAATGGCACTATTTACATTCATTTTTATTTCTGTTTTATTCCTGAGCATCACCTTGTATATATCTGACATGATTATTTAATTTAATCTTGAGTGGTGTTACAAAACTTAGTGAGGATTGAAGAAAGGCTTGTCTAAATCCCAATGAATCTGAGAGCAGCAAGCAGTGACATGCTACTGGTTCTTGATATTCACCACTTTGCCTTTCCATATTTCAAGCCAACAAGTATATCCAGGGAAAGAAATTGTTAACCAAAGTCAGAATTTTTTATACCATATTAGGTCAATTTGCATGGCAAAAAGAAATACAGGAAGTATCACAGAGCCAGGAGTAGGTCTCATTAAGTGTTGCAAAATATTATCTGTAAATAAGAATTGATTTTTAGAATTAATCCACATAGTTTCATATCCTTTTCAAGTATTATCGCTGAATCACAGAATGTTAGAGGTTGAAAGGGACCTTGATATATCATCTAGTCCAATCCAAATGAAGTTTGTTGCAGGTTAGAAACCCTTGTGGAGCTATATGTTTCCTATTCAAGGTCTGAATAAATGAATCATATGGGGTGACATATTCATGGGAAGACTTTCAAGATTCTGTTATAAAAATCAGGGTTCTGAACACTTAGCAGTGAAAATCTAGATCTTAGTATTCCATTGTTATGCCAGTAACTCTATACTGTTCAATGTATGTAAATGTAGTGGACAGTGCTGAACTACAAAAGCATATCACCCAATACAGTCACTACTGACTGTTTCCACTTTGAGATTTTTGTAATTTGGGGGTTTTTTTCCCAGCCAAGGAACTCCCCTGAGTTAACTCCCATGACAGCACCCAAAAACCTAACCACCTGGACAAAGGAGACTTCACTGCATCTGGAACTATCTGAATCAATTAGGAGCTAGATAATAAGGCAATACCTTATTCAGAAAGCCCTCCCGTCAGAGGGCTCAGACCTCCAACACCACATTGAAGCTGCTGTCTGAGGAAACAAATTGCACATGTAGGAGCTGAGCTGTCAGCCATGGTCACAGAGAGCCTCACATTACCAGGGGTCATCTGGATGGGCTGGTGTAAACTGCATGAGCATGGCACCTCTGTGAGTTGTGTGAGGTCTGTATTTTCAGGGCCAGCATCACTGCCCACCTGCCACATTTGTCCTGCCAAGCAAATCAACATTAGGGTGTGTGTCAGTGACTGCTGTCAGATTCTGCTTGAGCACCCACCATGCCAATCTCTCCATAATATCCAGAAAAGTATTTCACAGCTGAAGAGCATGTGAAACATAGGTGAGATCTGCAAAGTTTGGAGTCAATGACTCTCTGCACAAAAGACTTAGGAGAGTTTTTTCACACCTAAGTCAGCAGAGACACAAAGCCAAGATACTGGAAGAAAATCACAGTTTATTGCTCATAGGAGACTGAAACCAAGACTAAGCAGTTGCAGGAGGCCTAACCCAACACTACAATGGATTACATGCTGCTAAACTGATAGTGTCTACCTCAATTATTGTAAGAAATGCATTTCTTCAAAGTTGTCATTTAGAACAAGGATACAAGAAATATCATCTCAAAAGTGTACTCAACTATATGGTCTGCAAATTTTTTCACATTTCAGTTGAGGCAAATGGACAATACAATGCAGGCACCCAAACTCTGCCTATTTTGCCCATCTGTTCAATCCTTGATATCCTTAAAAGTCCAAATTAATTGATGTCAACCTAGTTGTCCACGTGTGAGCTAGTCATTCTCAGACCCCTTTACAACCAGTGAAGAAAATAAGAGTGAAGTGGACATCTTCTTTTGGTCCAGTGCAACCTGTTTTGGAAGTATCTATTTCCATCCAATGACTACTGGAGGACGTTTCATAGTTTCAGTTAGGGTTGGAAGGGACCAGAAGGATCATCTAGTTCCAACCCCCCTGCCATGGGCAGGGACACTCTACACTAGATCAGGCTGGCCAGAGCCTCATCCTGGGCTTAAACACCTCAAGGACGGGGCCTCAACCACCTCCCTCGACAACCCATTCCAGGGCCTCACCACCCTCACAGTTAAGAACTTCCTCCTCACATCTAGCCTGAATCTCCCCACCTCCAGCTTCATTCCATTCCCCCTAGTCCTATCACTACCTGATAGCCTGAAAAGTCCTCCCCAGCCTTCTTGTAGGCCCCCTTCAGATACTGGAAGGCCACAATGAGGTCACCTCGGAGCCTTCTCTTCTCCAGACTGAACAGCCCCAACTCCTTCAGTCTGTCCTCAAAGGAGAGGTGCTCCAGCCCTCTGATCATCCTCGTGGCCCTTCTCTGGACACCTTCCAGCACCTCCAGATCCCTCTTGGAATAGGGGCTCCAGAACTGGATGCAGTACTCCAGGTGGGGTCTCACCAGAGCTGAGTAGAGGGGGAGAATCACCTCCCTTGACCTGCTGGCCACACTTCTCCTGCTGCAGCCCAGGATCTGATTGGCTTTCCGGGCTGCAAGTGCACATTGAGAGCTCATGTTGAGCTTCTCGTCCAGCACCCCCAAGTCTCTCTCCTCTGGGCTACTCCCCAGCCAGTCACTGCCCAGCCTGTATTTGTGCCTGGGATTGCATCGACCCAGATGCAGGACCCTGCACTTGGTCTTGTTGAAGCTCATGAAGTTGGCTTGTGCCCACCTCTCAAGCCAACCTCATGTGCTTCAACAAGTAACACGTCTAAGTAACTGGGGCAAATAAGCCCAGGTAAACAGCTAAGTTACAAGCATTCTATCACTTTCTGTTCAAGATCTGTGGAAAAATTTCTAAGCACAGCCTAAAACTACCACAACATTGCAATATTTTTACTGACTACTTTTAATGGCTTTCTGTTTGACGTGCATTTGTTGAAGGCACTGGGCTTTAGTGCCAAGCTAACTGCAAAAACGGACAACAGCTATGCTGAATGTAAGGCTGAGGATGAAAAATAAGCTCTGTATCTATCATAAATGCAAATGTTAAAACAGTGCTGCTAAAATGCTTAAGTCTGCCTGTTTGTCTCTATACTCCTCACTTCCAGGTCTGTAAAATAGAAAGACTGCACTTCTTTACCTTTCAGGAAAGTCTGGAGTATAAATACTGTAGAAAGAGCAAAATCAAACCTTGTAAGGAGAGTAAAAAAGAAACAGAAAGATCTATTAATAAGTCATTCTCCATTGATAAGTCTGTCTGCTTTTCCTAAATTACAGTTGAAAGTACTTTCTTCAGTAATAAGAATGGTCTTTAAGACAATGAAAATAAAAAAGGAATTTTATTTGTTACTCTCTTTTCACTGTAATAAGAGTTCAGTCTGAAACAGCATTCAAGCCCAGCTCCTTGAAGGCATTAAGATGGATAATTCATCCTGAAATCAGCTAGAACTTCCTTTACAGATCCCTGTCCAAGTTGCTGTTTTAGTTTGGGGGTTTTTGTGCATGTTTAGTATAAAAGCAACTTGATCATTCTGTGATTAATAATTAGTAATGCCTTGATTATTTGACTGAAAAGCATTGAAAACAAGAAAATGTAAGCCATTTTCCAGTTTATCATTTTCCTATGCATTATATATATTCTCACATGCTTGTATTAAATGGTGCAAAGTATTCATATTCACTAAGTATAGCCATGCTTTTGAAGTCTGTTGCAACATCAGTTATGTAATGCTCCTAATAGCTTTTTCAATGGCTCTAATGGAGATGGAGAGGCTGAGTGATTTCCTCAAGATCACAGCACAGCTGTTCCACTTTGAGTTCTTCCATAATCAGATTTTTTTTCAAGATAGGATGTCACAGTTTTATTGAAATACATGTGATTTTCCCAATTTGGTAACAATATGTCAGAAATCAAACAAACTAAAAAATCAAATGAAAAAGGAAAGGCTAAAGGAAATGAAGGCGAAGTGCTGCTCAGGAACCAATTAGCTGCATGACACTGTGGGCAGAGAAAGGGAGAGGATTTGTCAGCCTCAGAGATCAGGCCAGTAGCTACTGCCAGAGAGGGAGATAGGAAGATCTTAGGAGAAGGATGAGAATATATTCCCACCTAAGAAGATCACATCTCAGGCAGCACGAGAATAAGACCTACATGAGTGTATGACCTTAAGCCAAACAGAAAGAATAACAGAATGAACTGGGGTTTTTCCCACTTGAATTTCCAACATCCTTTCAGCAAGAGGTTCTTTGAACTACAAGTCTTTGAGATATTGGATTCCTACTTAATCTCAGTTGTGCTGGCTGTTAAATTCAAGTTCCAATTTCATTGTCTTCATTTATAGTTCCTTTTCAGAAGACTTCTTGAATATCTCCTCTCCTCTGGAGCCGCCAGCACAGCAGGTTTCAAGGGAAAAGGTGAGTGTCTTTGACTCTCTCCACAATAAGATCAAACACAGTTTGTATAAGAAAAAAGCAAAGAGAAAACTTCAAGAAAGAAAGAAGCAAGGCAAAATAAATTCATAATGTGATTTGTGTATTTTATAAAACTTTGCAAATAATTAAGGAGTGTCTACATTGACAAGGAACTTTGATTCATCTGAAGCATTTTGGTAAGTACTCCTAAATTTATGAGTTTTAACTTTTGCACTAGTTTTCTTCAGGATATTGGTAAATTTACTGCCTTACAGATTTAATAACCAAAAAGGGCTTTCTGTGCTTTTCAGGCTTTTTCCTTTTCTGTGTCTCAAAGAGAATCAGGAGTACCAACATTTTTCAAGTTTTTCTCAGAAGTTTCCTTGTCTTGACAGGGATAATAGATTGGCCTCACAGGTCAACTTCATTCTCACTCACAGTTTAGGAACCCTGAAGACTGAAGATAATAAGAAAAAGAAAAACAGCAGTCTTTAATCCTGTGGTATCACACAGAAATCACAGTTTCATGTTCAGACATAACTAGGTCATTTTCCTCCAGAAGAAAGATAGGTTTGGCATACTGTACTGTCCAAAATAAGTCCGCTGCTTTATTCACTAGCGACAGCCCTTTTCTGTTTTATTATTGGCAGTCGCCAGGCCAAATGATTTCAAAAGCCGCCAAGCACTGATATGTTAGGAGAAAACACAGGATGGATTCTTTGTTTGCTCCAAATGTAAAAGGTCTGGTTTGAAACGGCGTTATGTTTACAACTTCTTCAATACAGGAAACTGAGACCAGGTTGTAATGTATCTGTTACATTTACCAGCATTCCCGTCTGAAATTATTTCCTTTCAATCTCACAACATGAAGTCACCTATAACGCTAACCTGAGACTTCTGCTTTCAATAGTGCAATTGATTCTGCAAAGCGTTAGAAAGCTCTCCAAAAACTCTCTAGATCTTTTATGGCAGTTGTACTTACTGCAGCAAATGCCTCTTGACCCTTGTACACATACATAAGTGTGTGTGTGTGTGTGTGTGTGTGCATCACAAATTCCCCCTTTCTTGATTGAGAAATGAAATGGAGGGGGGGAGGGGGAGATTTGGATCAGAGTATATTTTTTTGTTTATGATTATATTTTCTTAGGCCTCTGCTATTGCAGGCATCAAATCAGTACTATTAAAAGCAAATCAATATTCACATGTTACTTTTGCTGTTCTCGCCCACTGTTCTCACACCCAGTGTTAAGCATGATTTACCACACAGTCAGTCACACAGTCACCTGGGTGGAGGCCAGCCCAGCTTTTTACTTGCTGGCAAAAAGCTGCACTGGCATGACAGTGGCATCTAGGTGGGTGTGCAGAGAGTCCCTTGCAGGTGTCCCATGTTTCCTCAGCAGCACATGCAATCCTGATGTGTCCTGACAGCACATGGTTGCCGCTGTCTCCTTAGATGTGGTCTGAGCTGCACAAACCTTCACTGGCCTGATGGCCTTATCCATCTTCAGTAGACTGAAGGTCTTCCCTTTCTTGAAGATGCAACAGGATGACAAATCACCAGATCTTGTCAGTATTCGGGAGATTTTCACACATTTTCTCTCAGTAAGTACTTTTCCTCTATTCATTCTGCTCTGCCCTCACCCATGGATGTAGATAGAGCCTATCACACCTGCTTGCACAGAGAACATCTTTAGAATACTTAAATATGTATTTGAATCATGACCTCAATCTACTTTCCTTTCTTCCATCAGCAGAACAATTCCATAAAAGAAACTGTATCTCTTGTGGTCCCTGTTAATATATTGAAACATAGCAAATATAGCAGGGATTCAGTATACTCTAGGGTCTGTAGGGTAGGGGAACTACCAGACTCTTTACTTTATCCATATTCATATCTGAAAGAAGTCTCAGTAAAGAAATCCTCAAAAGGTTGGTGGCAAGTTCTGTATTGTATTGTAGCAGGCACAAAAATGTCTCTTGTGTTACATACAGAGCCAACTGCACTGTTTGTAATTAAGAAAAAGTGATCCCAAGCCCCAGCTGGTGTTCAATGCAGTTGCCAAAGTAGAGTATCTGGCCCACTGAAAACTAAATGTTGCTGATAGGTCCCCATACAATAATCTGAAATTATTGCCCTGAAATCTGTGGAGTTGATAATGTGAAATGAACAGAACATGCTTGGCTGAAAACCAAGTACAATGTATTTTCTTGGGAGAGGATGTGAGAAAGGAGGCCACAGCTCCATTAGTTAATCAACTGCACCTAACCACCTGGTACAGTCACAGCCAAGCTGCATCCTCAATCTTTTCCTTCTTTCTGTCCTTCCCATCCATGTAACTTAGAAAATGTCATGTCCAGAGGAATGGATTGGAGAATGAGCAATGAAATGAGAAATGTAATTTTGTGCTTATAGTCAAAGAAGAGACAGTATGGTTTTGGCTTCTTCCATGTCAACAGCAAACAAAATTCAATTACAATTACTGTTTGGATATGATCAATTATTGTCAAACTACCTGCCAAGCCTATTTTCTGTGTTGGCATGAAGAGACCATCTCCTCTAGAAAAAATGTCAACAATTAGTGTGGTAAAGAACAAAGACAGGGAGAGAAGAAACAGAGCATTAAGAAGTAATGAATGACAGTAAGATCATTAGATCCATAGTTTTTTTTTCATGTAAAGCCTCTAAAGTGTGACAAGGAAAGTAGTATCAGAATATTTCCCAGATGGAGCTGAAAAGGGTATCAGCTATGCTTTGCAGGTGTTCCTCCTAGCCTGGAGAAAACAATGCCTTGCAGCTGGTCACTGGAAAAATCACAGCCATGCTCAGTGTGAAAATGTCTCTGACAGACACAACAATTTACACACAAAACAAACTTTCCTTAAGCCTTTTCAATTAAGCCAGAGAAAAAAAGCCAACTGCCTGTGGAGAAAGCCATCCATGTGTACTGACAGGTTTTTTTTTTAGAATCTCACTACTTTTCTATTCAGTAGCACAGGGCTGCAGGCCTACTCTACTTACACATGCAAATATCTTTAATCTTTATTTGTTAGTTGGCATAAAGTAGTAAATATCCAAGAGAGATATGGTTATATTTTAGTAATCTTGCAAGTAGTCATTGCTACTTAGCTTCTGAACTCTGGATGTTTGAGGTAATTATATTGCTCTGGGAATGATGACTTGAAAAAATAGTGAGAGTCCAGACAAAGAGAAAATATAGTTACTTACTGCTTTCTTAGTTGGAAAACAGAGAGGGGATTGGATTGTAGGTTATTTTAAAGCAATGAAACCTGGAATACCTAAGCAAATCTATACTTAGTCATATCATTATACCCAAATGAATCATCTTAAAATGTCTCAAGTTTGAGAACTTCTTTTGAAAGCTACTGCAGCTGTTACCTATATTTTCTGTGTGCATAATGAGGATGGGCACATCTAAAATTTGCAGGTGTGTAAGCATACTACCTTATCTGACTTCAGCCTATGTGACATGAGTTTTAGAAATTGACACAGGTTATAATTTAGAGCTCAGCAAAACAAGTTTTTTTTTTATTTATAATAATGAAATTCTGCAGAGATAAATGCTAGAAAAATGAGCTGAAGGAACCATTAAGCAAGTGGTAAATAAAAAGGCAATTTATCAAGACTATTTATTTAGCAACTGGTCCCAAAGAGCAGTTTTTTTTCTGAATACTTTGCCAATTATTTCTACTAGGCAATTTTTGGGAAGATACTCATACCACCAGAGCTCAAACAGGCATGGATGCAATGATATTAGGTCACATTCCAGATTTTCCCCTTCAAGGCAGGGTTACCCTTCTCATACCCTACTGACTGCAGAAATAATTTTGACATACACAGTGTGGCCAGAACAACAGAGTGATTTATTTTCCTGATTTAAGCGGTAGTGGTCAAGTATCTTCAAGCTGCACCAGTTCCTTGATGTACAAACTTTAATTTATTTTCTCTCTCTCTTTTTTTTTTTCTTCTGTTCTCTTCACCACCTTTCTTTCTTTTTTTTTTTTTGTGTGTTCTCAGCCCCAAAGAAACAACACTGTCATGATTACTTTATTCTCAGTGGACCCAGTTTTGGTTTGCTCTCTGCCTTATGTGTTATCACTCATACCTTTATAGCAGGTATTGCTGGCCTTTGAGGATTTTACTCCCCAAAAGATCACTGAACCTCCATTATCTAAGAAGTTTGGTTGTCTCTCCCTTACTCCCCTTCAAACAGCTGTGGACACAGCCAGCCACATGGCACTACCTACACTTTGCACAGCTCTCTACAACTGCCATGTCAATGTTTTTTCACATTGTGTCCAGAGATTTTCTACATCCATTCAGTTATCTCAGCTATTAGGCCCAGTTGGTGGCTTAATTACTTATGTGTAGCCCTAATGTCTTCAAGTCGTAGGTAGAGAATTGCCTGTGTTTGTAATCTATATTGTGCTGTATGCATACTCTGCACAATGCATTTCCTTCTGCGGAGGATCTCAAATTCCTCCGCTCTATGGAGCAATGAACTACAGTTTGTATTCCTGTGTTAGACTACTGCTATTAAACTTCTAGGCTGGGCTTTATATCAGCTAAGAAAAAATGCAGGACTAATTGGAATATAGATGCCACTGGGAGTTTATCCAATTGTACTGAAGTGTATCTTTGTCCACTGATGCTGCTGCAACTATGGTACACGAGTTAATTACATTCATATAAGATAATAAACAAGCTAATGTTCTGAAAAAGCAGTGACTTTTAAGGAAACATGTTTCAGAGAAACAGACTCCGCTCTAAATCTGGTAACACTGAAATAATTCTGTTTCCACTGTGTTGTCTTGCAAAAAGGAACGACAGTATGCAATCATGTAATGCACTTACCAAAATAACAGAACAGTCATGCTGGGCCAGACTAAAAATCTGCCTAGCTCAGTTTTTTAATAGTGGACAAATAATGCCTGCTTTTGCAAAATAAATATGAAAACATCACAAACAATTGACAATTCCAGTGCACCATCCTCATTTTCAGCAGTTTAAAGTTTAGGAACTTCCTGGGTCCAAGCTTCTATATTCGTTACCTTAAATGTTTATACCAACAGGCACTGATGGATTTTTTTCCCCCCTATGAACTGGCTCTTTAGGGAATAGAATCAAATAGCATTACCATTCCAGCCTATGTGTAACATTACAATGTCACATTTCCAGTTTTCTGGAGAGAGTAAAGTGATCCTTAGTAAATGAATCAGGGGGAAATTAGTAAGAATTTCTACATATAGTAAGCAGTTTTAAAAGAATAGGCCTCAGAACAATACCACAAGGGAAAGGCTGGGTTTTTTAATCATCTTTTTTTATTCCCAAACCTCTGTTTGCCAAATTTTTAGTTGCATAATTGATTACAATACAATAATACAATACAATACACCAGGTTGGAAGAGACCTTCAAGATCATTGCGTCCAACCTATCAACCAATCCAACCCACCTAAATACAATACTGATTAGGCACAGTATGATCTATCACTTTATGTTACTTATATGATATCTCTTTTATTTGTCCTTATGTTATGTCAGAGAAAAAAAATACTAAGGTTTTATATAAATTATTACAGTGATAGCAGTAATTTCTTCCCCACAACCCAGCAATGTATTAAACAATAACAAAATGAAAACTTCTTATCTCAGGGATTTTAGATTCTAAAATAAATATGCACATAAATAACACAGAAGAAAACAGATCCTTGAATAGTATGGAAAACAAGAACAGAAAATAAGCAAATAGGGGATATTGGAACCTGTCTTAATGACAGATATAATGCTACAACTTATGTGTCCAAAATCATTATATACATTCATATTATAAGCCCACCATACACAAGCAAAGTTACAGAGACAGAGATGCTGCAATAATTTTGTTACGATAACAAAGGCAGACACTCAGGTCTAAAGATATTTAGAATACTACAGTGAGTTATATTTTACCTGCACATCTTTTTTCCCCTCTGAATTAATAGGGAAAAAAAAAATCTGTGGAGATGAACTAGAGCTAAACAGGGTGATAGTGTGCATTCATATGATGGTCACCTGTTTATCACAAAAGATAACCATGCAGTTAGGGAGACAGGGGCCAGTATTCTAGTGATAGGAGGAATCTCTCCACAGTTAGGACAAGTGAACAGTTCTTGCTAAAACTTTAACGGGTAGATAATAATTATCAAGTCCTCTTCTCAGGAGTTTTGACTTGAAAATTGGATTCCAAGTGCTCAGCTCTTACAATTATAACAAAGTCAGAGGTAACCCTGCTTTGTGTGAAGAGGTCTGACAAGTCAGGTCCAGTTTGGTGTCTGTAACAATTTGCTTAAAAAAGAGTTTAATGTTGCCCACTGCACAATAGTAAAGCTGGTTAATTGAGGTCCCAGATCTACCCTCTCTCTCTCTCTTAGAAACCTCCTTCATAATACATTTTGCTACCTACTCATTTAAGCTGATTCAACTGTAGATGTGGATTCATGCTGTGAAACACACCAATGAAATCATCAATATTAAAACACAATAATACCTTTTTGGCTTGTATTCAACATTTTCTGTTTGTTTCTCAGCCTCCTAATTCCTGTCATCTGAGGGTGAGACAAATTCAGTCAGGTGCTAGGAACGATTGATTACATTGGGAAAGGAGGCCAACTAGTGTAATAGTTCAGCCACTAGAGAAACTCTGCAGTGCCATGACACGTCACAGCCTGGCTGTGGCAGAGCTGGTATTGAAAATGAAGCCAATTAACCCTGCTGAGCTTCAAGCAGTCAGACATGGAGCCAGGTCACTCGTTTCTCCGTTACAGCCACCAACACTCCCACTTTGAAGCAATAGTACAGAAGTGCCTGCACTGACAGCCTGCATTGCTAGCATGTGTACTATGGGGCTGGCTTTCCTGGCTTTCACTGTCTGCAAGAGCATCTGTGCTGCTCAGCCTGAGCTATCCTTGGAGTCAGCACCTGCGTCAGGGTGCTCTGCCTGCCCCAAATGCCAGCTGGATCCATGCTGGCTCTGCGTGGGGTCAGTTTACATGTCTGTACACCCATGGTATGCTTAATCTGCAACCCAGATAATCCATCTGTGGAGAACTCAGAGCTGACAGTTACCCAGTTTGGGTTTTTTGAAGCATTTAGTAAGACTGTACAGATGGAAGCCATGAAAAATTCAAGAAGAAATTAATGGTTCTGTTTTCAGATGAAAGTGTGTATATTTTTCTGTAAATAAGATGTCCAAACATGTAGACAAAACCCCAGAGGTGGATGCTTGCTTTTTTAGGTAGTGGTCTATCATGTACACTGAATGACGCAAGGGTCCTATGAAAAAACCAAACCCAACAGCATGTTGGTAAGATTGTCAACTTTCCCGTGGCTTGGAAACAAAACAAGTGAAAGTGAGTACTTGCAGGCTATCTTAATTGTAATGTCCTCTTACTTTTAAGGCATTTCCATGGCAACCACGATGAAGTTCTTTATATGTGTTACTTCCCGGTGTTTGTAAATTTATATGAACAGCCTTGGATTCTGTCATAATCCTGTCATCATGTGTGTAGCTACCTGGCCAAGATTCTGTTATAAATAAGATTTTCAAATCATGGAAGATTGTAGTTTGCCACACTAGAAGTAAATAAAAGTTAAGAAAGAGTTTCAAAAATAATATGAAAGAGAAAAGAGTAATCTTTATTTACATTAATCTTGATTATATGTGTGAAGAGTATGTTAGGGTCGATTGTGTTGGTTGAATGGAGAATGAGGGAAACATTAAAATAAGACAGAATTATATGTGGCCTTGAATAAAGCACTCAATGGCAATGACATAAATTTTAATGACATATCAAAAAGATATTCACCCCCAAAGGACATGTTGTAGAGATGGCAGAAAGGCAGGATATGAGGACATCATTAAAAAATGTAAGGCTATGGGGAAAACATGAGAATGTTTTGAGGCAGAGGCAATAAGTTTTGTCAATGGGTTACTTTTGAAGGGGCAAAGCTATACAGGTTTAAAGAAGAAGTATCAGCAAAAGAGAACAAGGCAGCAAAATGAGCAAGTTGTCACTTTCTAAACTATCTTACTGAAAGTTAGCTACTATAAGATTTAGAAATAGCCTTTTAAATTAAGCCAGCATGATATTAGAAAGTAGTGAGCAGTTGGCATTCCTACTGATTCTGAATGATTTAAGGGGTATCTGCAATTTCTGAATCCCAGAGATAGGACAGAAACTCAGTTAAAAGGTCTATTTATATAGTCTTCGATGCAGTAGTCTGAAAGTCATACAGTGAGTTAGAAAACTAAGCCAGAGTGTGTTTTGTGGAGTTGTATTCAATATACACCATAGGAAGACAAATCAGTCTCCTGCATTGTGATTCCTGTGTCGGAAGATTAGCCAAACAGTAACAATCACCAAAAAAAAAAAAAAAGAAAAAAAAAAAAAAAAGAGGGGGTATGAGTCATAAAAAACATAAGGAAAGGGGAATGTGGACCTTACAATATGATCAGCAAAGATCTGTAAAGGGTACAGAAAAGGACTTTTATGAAACTAAAACCTGAAGCCTCATGTTCTATTTACATGATGATTAAAGAATTAAATCTTGCTTTCTTCATGCCTTTAGTGAGTGTGCTAACCTCCACAATAGTTTAACTGTTACACTACCATTTCACAGAATCACAGAATGTTAGGGGTTGGAAGGGAACTCAAAAGATCACCTAGTCCAACTACCCTGCCAGAGCAAGATCACCTATTCCAGGTCACACAGGAATGCATCCATGTGGGTTTTGAATATCTCCAGAGAAGGAGGCTTCACAACCTCTCCGGGCAGCCTGTTCCAGTATTCCATCACCCTCACAGTGAAAAAAAAATTCCTCATGTTTACATGGAACTTCCCACACCTCAGCTTCCACCCATTGCCCCTTGTCCTGTCATTGAGCATCACCAAGAAGAGCCTGACTCTATCCTCTTGGCACTCACCCTCTGCATATTTATAAACATTAAAGAGGTCACCCCTTAGTCTCCAAGTCTCTTCTCCAAGCTAAAGAGACTACTCAGTCTCTCCTCATAAGGAAGATGTTCCACTCCTTTAATCATTTTTGTGGCTCTGCACTGGACTCTTTCAATGTATTCTAAAAGAGAAAGCTTTCCACTCTCCTCTGGTGGAAGGTTGTGCTGGTTGTGCTGATCCCCAATCAGTCCAGTGAATCATCAAAGGATGATTCATTCAGCATCAGAGTAAATGGCTAAAGCCAGTGAATCCTGATCAAAGTGATTTTTTCCCCCGCTCAGTAGTTCAAAGTAGGACCCATACATCATTCTTAACCTTCTCCTTTGCAGCTTATGTAGTTCCTTATTCTGACTACTGGCTTTTTCCAGGTGCTACTCCTGGATACCATAGCTTACCTATGATTTACTGGCTGTTAAGGTTTTTGAAGCCTTCCTTGGATTTACACATATTTGTTTCTAATCCTCAGTCACATTTGCTGGGAGAAAATTATCCTGGTTTTGACAGTTTGCTACAGAATCAACACTTCTCTTTCTAGTAACTATTTTCAGTACAGTATCTGTATTTATGATTTTATAATTATAATAATTCATCAGCTGTTGTGCCAGATGTTAAAAGCTAGCATTACCAGGAGATACTTTGTTCTTGCACTTAATATCCCTTAAAACCATTAGTGCAAAACATATAACCAGTGGCCCCAAGGGATATCTTGCCAGTTATCAATAGAATTTTGCTTACAGTCATGTGTATTTGTGGCCAACACCACATGACTGCATTTGTTAATAATCTGGGGTGTTATTTCTTTGATATCTGCCTTAAGTCTTCTTTGTGTTAATTCGTATTTCTCTTTGAAAAGACACAAGTAGCTGATTGTGAAAATGGGATCAAAAGGTGCTGTTCCCTGAAATAGTGGGGAATTGTACTAAGTGCTTTAAAAAGGCCCCATGATATATTCTGGTCCCATGTATGTTCACTCCACCACCGCTGGCACAAAATGCTATCATGTATGCTGAGTCATTATAGCTCTATGATCACAGAGAACATTTTCTACAGATGTTAAATAACATTCCAAATTACATATTTCACAGAAGTAGGTCACATTAAGTAGTGATTGAAGACTAACATTTCTGCAAGTACCCAGATATTCAGTTTTTATCAAGATAATACGTTAGTGCAGTGTTCTGCATATTAAGAGCGGGTTATCTGAGTAATGAAAAGGTCTTTTCTTTCATGACCTCTTTTTAAGTTTTTGCTCTTGATCTCTTCAGGTGCTATTAACTCATGTTGTAGAAGATCAGGGTAAGTTCTGAGTCAAAGGACAGGTTCATCAGTTCTGCTTTAAAGTCAGAGGAAAACACTGGGTAGACTGAACACAGAGATCCCTGTGCATGTGGAATCTTCTGCACATATTGCAGAAATGCACTGACGCCACACAGCTAGGCTGTATCAAAGGGTCTATCAGTACATCTCCTTGGATAGCAGATTGGCATGTATGTTTTAATTCTTATTTCTTTTAAGGGACTTAATTTTCAGGCTTTTGTTACCAGTGAACAAGATCACAGGAACTGCCTTTACATCATTTGTTGGCCATTTCATTCCCCACTCACCTTTCCTTCTAGAGCTAAAAAAGTCAATAGTTACCATCTGGACCACAGTCCTTATTCTGGCAGAAGTCTGTAGAGTAAATACAATTAACAATAGATTTTAACTGTATGTGCCTGCCTAGGGAAGATCATGCCTCTGGCTCCAAACAGATGTCACTGACCAGCAGTGACATCTCAAGTCAGGAAATGAATTTAGTGTCCCAAGAAGATACAGCCGCAGCCACCATAACTTGACTCACACAGTGACTGAAGATGAAGACTCCTGTGTGGAGGGTAATGTAAAACAAACAAACAAACAAAAAAACCAACCAACCAAACCCAAACCAAATAAATAATAAAATATTATCCAGAATAGCCAAAATTAAACTATCATTAATAGTATAAATGAAAGGTGATAAAATCATAATAAAATAGTCCTATATTAAAGGGAGAAGTCTTCCTGTGATAGTACTTCAACAATTCTAGTAATTATATAGAAATAGTGTTGTGTTTAATGATATTGTCCTATCAGTATGATATTTAATTTCTTTAAGTCTATTTCATTCAAGCAAGGCCACAAGCACTGTGATTTTACTTATTTATTATCAGTACTAAGGCATTCAGATAGGCAGTGTTTCATAAGGCACCACATGTATTTTACACTAAAAAAGCCATTAACATATTGTGAGAGACTAAAGCTTGTCTCTCCTGGTGTGAGTCAACAAAGATAAAATCACTTGCTGCTTGCCCAGGCAATAGCTGATGTGCGTTGGGCAGAGCCACTGGAAGGACTCTTGGAAGGTGCAAAGATAACCTTGCTCACGGGACTGCAGCTGGCCTACAACAATGGCCCAAGGGCCCAGCCATCACGCCTTCAGGACAAGATCATTTCCAGCCATCAGATACCCCAGGAAAGGACAATGGATTCACCACCTGTTTCCTGATGTGTAAAGAGTGTGTGGGTAGGTAGATGGAGAAGGAGGAGGTGGAGGCCTCCCCGCCTCCATCCAGACGGCTGCCCAAACTCACCTGAGTACACAGAAGGATTTCCTGGGGAACAATACGTGGACAAAGATGATTTCCCAGAACGATATCCTGGGGAACAACACCTGGACACTTGCTTGAGGACTAAAAAACTGTATAAAAGACTGGAGCAACTACTGGCTTTGTAGAAGAAAAACGGAGAAGAAAACTGGAGAAGTAAAATGCAGCACCACACGCTGGAAAGATCATGGGCCAACACAATGGATCCTGGACTCTGAAAACCCTCTCTCCGTGCCCTAAGTTCCGGCTGCTGCAACTCATGGAGCTGAAGAAGCTGCTCAGAGGACCACATCCCTTCTAGAGCCAAAGCCTCAGCACCCTTCCTCTACAGATCCAACATCTCCTGCAGCACCTTTCCTCCACAGACTCAAACTGTCTTGGGGGGTGAGGGGTGTGGTAATATAATTCCTTTCCTCTTCTCTATTTTCTCTCTCTCCACTTTATTTATGTCCATCCACTGTATTTATGTAATAAATAGTCTAGCTGTTGATATTTTGGCCTCGTTTGTGCCTCTAATTTCACAACACGGGAATATTCATTAAAAACCTGAATCTCTTTCCCTCTCCGGATCGAGATCTTTACACATATCTATTGGAAGGAGCCCTCACAGCAATGAAAATAATTGTTGACTCCATTATAATAAAGTTAGAACTTAAATGGAATTACTGTTAAATTAATTACATTTTCATTTAAAAAGTGATTCAATTCTTGTTTGTATATGTACTTCCATTTATACTTTCACAGCAGTGCTTATGGGAATTTAGGTATACAACTCCCATAACTGCACTGAAAACGTAGTCCTTTGTGTATTATTTTGTAGTCTTTAAGAAATAACAACCTTGAGGTTTAGATCCTAAGTATAAACATATTTTGCCAGCTACATATCCAGGTGGGGTTTTTTTGACTACTGGGAATTAATTTTTGAAAGAAACACTTCATAGACAATATTTCTTGTGCCCTGTAGCATGCTCAGATGTTGAAAACGTCTTTTACTGTGGATTTCACTGCTTCAGTACATTTTAAAGGAACGTTTATTAAATGTAGTGTTTCTTTGAAGGAAAAATCACAAGATACACGAGACAGAAATCTCACTTTCCTAAAAGCTTAGGAAGTACAGTTTGTTAAGGTCCCCCGGTGCTCTCACCAAGGCTTATTGCTGATCTGATAAACTGCTGCAGATCTGTCAGACTCTCAGAGGAATTGCTTTGGAACACTCTTTGTGTGTGTACACACATGCAGGTGTAAGTGGGTAATACCATTTACTCTGTTTCTGGGTGCTGGGCAGTGCCCTCACTGAGTCTGTGCACGGTCGACATCCCACTGGCAAGCTTTTATGAAGCCTGTGAAACCTGGACATAGTTTCAAGCACAATCCTTGGATATTATGGCCTCACGAACAGTCTGCAGTTTGTTCAAAAAAGATAGAATTATACTCAAGGACTCTCAAGGACTCAGTTAAATTAAATGTAAAAATTAAAAAAGTTGGCAGCAGAATTTATTTTATTCTATTTCTCTCATTTTTAGTTATGGTATAGAACTGAGTAGCATTTCATAGGTCACTCTTGTGACCTCACACCTTTAATTTTCTGAGTAAACCACCAAATGAGGTGCCTCATGCAGCCCATCTTGTCAGAGCCATTTTGACCAGCCTCTCTAGAGATGGGTCTATACATAGATGCACACACAGAGTTATGTTCCAGTGTCAGTTTCAGATTTTTGTTTTCTGAACCATAAGGGACATACGTATAATTCAGTTTTTAAAAAATCCTTCTGAACATTGATTTTGTTATGAGCATCCAAGGACCTGTTGTATCTACACTTTGAACCAGCTCTGCTCCGGTCGCTGCTGTAAATCTGTCACTGACATCCCTCCCTGCCCACCTTTCCATGCTGAAGCAGCTGGGCCATGACTACATTCACTTGTGGACTTTTTGCTCTCCTACCTTGGTTTCTATCTGCTATCTTGGTTGTCTTCATATACTTCAGCAATATCAGTCTCATTTACATGCATGACTCACAGCAGTGCTGTATGACCCTTGTGTTTCTGCCAGTTCCAGCTCTCTTGAAAACATATTTCTGTATAATTTTAGTCAATTATTTGACACATTTCTACAGATTTTCTCAATCCACCTGCGTGTGGAAATTCTGTCCTGACTGTTCTTCCTACAGGTTCTGATTGTTTTATGAGAAATTAATAACATTAATCATTCAGGTCAGTGTCTCAATTTTCCTTAAATCTATTCAGTGCAGCCTGGATAATAAAATCAGTTTATGTTACTGCACAATTTGAAATGACAACATTTAATAAGCCCAAATATGAATTCTACTATTATAATACCAGATATCAGCATCCTGAGTAATTACACATGAATTTTTAAAGTATAATTTTTTCAGACAACATAATTGTTTACAGGTTATTACATAGAGGATTTGTCTTCATTGAATACAATTTTTATTTGCTTGTTTAAAGTCTCAGTAGATCTGATTGCTAACACGCAGAAAAATAGATAAATGAATGAATTTCCACTTCATCCTAAGCCTGAAAATTCTTCAGGCAAAGCTATTCCAAGTACAGATAAATTAAAATGTAATTTACTCTTTTCTGCCCCTTCAGAAATCAATGTCTGTGTTCTTGTTCAGCTCCTATTATTCATATAATGGCAAGTTCTAGGTCACTGCATACAGGCAGCTGATATTTAGCACCTGGTCTTAGTGAGGCTTAATTGGTTGTCTTGTGAAAATTGCATGTCTCTTAAAGAAAGATCAAAATGCATTCCTACTAACAAATCTTTGTTTCCTAGCAAAATATCTGAGAGGGAACTTCAACAAACAAATACATTAAACACTGTTATTGTTTCTCAGTTTATTTTTTTTTCTTTTTTTAATTAAAATTTATTGAAATAATTGTCATGGGCTTCAGGGATAATTGCATAGACATCTTGTTCCTTTATTTGCAGAATTCTTTTTTACAAAGTTTAGATTCTCTATTTTAATGTGATTGCTTGAAGATTCCAATCTGAAACTGGTATGACAAAACAAAAACAACCAACCAACCAAACACAAAGCAAAAGACTCCAAAAGTTATATACAAAGAACAGAAAAGGTTTGATTGTAAAAAGCCAACACAAAAATCTTTAAGCATTTATCAGACCTGACTTCACATTCTGGAATGGGTGTGGATAGAGACTCCACAAAGTAGCCTTTGTGGAAGAGAGGAGACAGACATATTATCACAGTATCACAGTATCACAGTATAACCAAGGTTGGAAGAGACCCCAAGGATCATCAAGTCCAACCTGTCCCAACAGACCTCACAACTAGACCATGGCACCAAGCGCCACGTCCAATCTCCCCTTGAACACCTCCAGGGACGGCGACTCCACCACCTCCCTGGGCAGCCCATTCCAATGACGAATGACTCGCTCAGTGAAGAACTTCCTCCTCACCTCGAGTCTAAACCTCCCCTGGCACAGCTTGAGACTGTGTCCTCTTGTTCTGGTGCTGGTTGCCTGGGAGAAGAGACGAACCCCCTCCTGTCTACAACCACCTTTCAGGTAGTTGTAGAGAGCAATGAGGTCACCTCTGATCCTTCTCTTCTCCAGGCTAAACAATCCCAGCTCCCTCAGCCTCTCCTCATAGGGCTTGTGCTCAAGGCCTCTCACCAGCCTTGTTGCCCTTTTCTGGACACGCTCAAGTAGCTCGATGTCCTTCTTAAACTGAGGGGCATTTATCCATCTTCTTTCCTTCTTGTCCAAACAGAAATGTTACTGATTCCTCCAGCTTTACCTTAGAAATGTCTAATCATTATAGCTAAACTGACTTCTTTCTTTTCTATTGAAAAACATTTCTTACTAGCTTTTTTTTGTTGAGAACTGCCAGTCTCACTCTGTATAGCTTCAGCTAAAACCATTCTCTCATTCTATATAAAGGACTTAAGACCGGAAGCCTGAGTGACAGATCTAAGAGACAACTTCTGTTCATTTGTAAAAATAAAACTCTCATCCAAATATCTGAAAGGATTTTTATTTATCCCAGATTAAAAGAGACAGTCTTACTACATGCTAATAATGATAATGATAGAGATGCTGTTACAAACCTTTTGTCTCTACTGCATTTCTTTTTAGTTTTCCCTCTGTCTTCCCCTTCTGCACTGTATTAAATGCATTTCCCATCTCTGTACCCAGTCATATCAGTAAATTTTCCTTGACAAGAACATAATTATATTCTCTGTCACGGCAATATTTTCAAGAAAATATTTTTGTTCTGGACACTTTGCTAATTAGGAGGAGCTACTTGCATACAATTGTGGTTTTCTTTATCCTCTTTAAGTAAATAATTGGCAAAAAAACACACAATGGATATGGTAGCAAGACTGACTGTCATAGTGATATGCTTGATCTTTCTCTGGTGCTTTCACCTATATGAAGTTTCATTCTTTGCACGTAGAATACTTATTAGTTTCTAATATTGTGGCATGCTAGCTTGTGATCATTGCTGATGTTAATATAGATAATGATAATAAAAACATCATTGATTTAATCTGAGAAATGGTCATGCATAGAACGCACTTATGACTGGAAAAATGTGGAAATGAACTTTTTTTTCTCTTTTCCTTCAGTGAACTCCTACCTGTCACCAGTTTCCAACATAGGCACTAGAATTTTAATCATGATTCTGGTCCAGCTCTAGGTATTACAGGTTGCCTACAGTCACTTCATGAAAAATTTATCACATAACTTTTTGTCATTTACATTAATGCAAAGAAACCAGTATGCATTACATACAGTCTTCAGGTAGTGTTTTCTGTGTCACACTGATCCTGTGTACAGAAATGAGACAGCAATCAGTCACTTGTGCTGTGACTTGTGATGAGCTGGAGAGCCTGTACACTACAAAGCAAACTAGAGCAAAGAATACATAGCTTTGGCAGGCCAGTATGCCAAAGAACTCCTAGTGTATGTCTGGAATTCTTTCCAATGACTCTAAACAATGTGAAGTGTGTCAGCAGTTACATAACAAGGCACAAGCATTACAACAAAGTATTTCTTTACCATGTGTTACCACTTCTACTTATTTCTTTGTCATTGTTGCATTTGACTGTGAACAAAGTAATAGAAACAAGGAAAATTTGCAGGCTTTTTTCTGGAATTGCCAAACCAAAGAAAGGAAGAAGACACTGGATTCACAATATAGACTAAAACCATTCAGAACTGAGGACAGTACAGTAACTTGAGTTCCAAAGTGCTTGAAGGAGGCAAAGATTTAGATATATAGATGTCATCTAATGTCTAGAAATATAAAGGGTGTTTTATCATGTGAAGTCCCCTTTGACTACAGGAAAAAATCAAAATTTTATAATGTTAATTTTAATCAGGAAGGCCACCTTCAATAAGCTACTCTTGTTTCATTAACCCATGTTGAAAAATGCAAGTAGTGTGCTAAAAAGGCCATTTAAGGACTAGGTTTCACTTTCTGTGAGATTTGCAAGATATATTTTTCTCCATGTCCAACAGAATATATTTCAGTCCCTTCTCTTATTATAATGAGGGAAACAAAACTTAATCCAAGGTATAGGAGGACTTCCAAATCCCATTTTTTTACAGTGTCACAAGTCTCCATTGTTTAGTATAAGGTTTCTCATGAACAACTCCTCTATAGTTCTCAGAGCCAAGCTATAAGAAAGCATTCCAGTATCTACAGTATGTTTTAAGTAGAATTTAGACATCTAACTCCAAAAGAAAGATCTGTAAGAACACTAATTAACCTAAGAAATTCTTAGATGTCCAAGACCCCATATGTGATTAATGATCTATATACCTAGGTATCCCCAACATCCATAATGGTTTCTTCTCAAATAATTTGGATCTACACTGTCAGCATTTAAGTCTGAGCTGGTCATTCAAACCTCTTTATAATCAATGACCAAAAATACATAAGGTAAAATTGATTTCTATTTTAGATATTAACATTAAGATGAGACCTATTATGCCATAGAAATACCCACTCCACTATGAGTCTACTTTGCATATGTATTTGCTCAGATGATTCAGACTTCTATAAGTCTATAATTTTATTAAGAAACTTAATGCCCAGATTCACCTCCATGGCATGGTTCAGCAACTTTTGAATGTCTTACTTGTGCATAAGGATCTTTCTACTTCTGCACCAGGCTTAATTTCCTGATTGAGGTGTTTAAACACCTTTGAGGTGTTTAAGACCAGGCTGGATGAGGCTCTGGCCAGCCTGATCTAGTGTAGAGTGTCCCTGTCCATGGCAGGGGGGTTGGAACTGGATGATCCTTGTGGTCCCTTCCAACCCTAACTGAAACTATGAAACTATGATACTATGATTTAAGGAATTGAGTAGGCACAGTTTGAAACTGTCTATGCTAGACTGACAACAAAGAGCAGACTGCCAAGGACAGAAATCTGTGTTGGATCATGAAGATTCCAAGACATGAGCATGGTACATGAGAAGAGAAAACTGCTTTAGATTTTGAAGTTTTGTCAAACATAAAATAATTTCCTGCTGAATCAGTGGACTGTTTCTTCGGCAGAAGGATCAATACAAACACACTCTGGGCTACTGGATGTATTATCAGTAATCACATATTTCATGCTGATTTGTGACTTCCATGGCGTGAAGGAATGGTAATAGTTGTGAAATTTACTGTTTAAATATCAATACTGAATGTTTGGTGAAAGGTGGGCTTGTCTACTACAGACAAATGCACCCATGTTCAGCATTACACAACAGATGAAACCCTTCAAGATGGGAGAAAGACCTTCATGTGAAACTGACATAAGGCAGTGTAGTTTTTGGACCTATTAGAAAAAGAAAATCTGTGGTGCCATGTGCCCATATGTCTATAAATATATGCTACATCTGTGTAGAGTTATGTATATTTTGAAAGCGTTTATCTGACAGAATGGTTCCTATTCCACTAGGCCCACCTTCTCTCTATGGAGTCTCATAGTTGTGGTATTTGTCTGGCATAATGTTTTGAAACTACAGATGCTCTAATAGCAAAAATATTCTTCTAGGACAACAGAAATTGGATACAGAGCCAAACATGAAGCAACACATTTCCTTTTTAAAACTGAAATTGTCTACTGTGAAAATTATAATAATTTTAATGTATTTGAATTTTTTTTTTCATTTCTGTAAGCAAGAGATAATAGGACAGTCATTAAAGCAAGCAGTATGTACCTTATATCAATGAGTGAAAATACATTTAGTATTTACATTTTCTGAGGCAGCCTTTGCCTGAGGGAGACACACAATTATTTCAGTTGTACTATTTCCAAGGATCTAAACTAGAGGTAAAGGTAGGTTGTTGCCAGCTGGGGGTTGGTCTGTTCTCCCAGGCAACCACCAAGAGAACAAGTGCCAGGGGAGGTTTAGGCTGGATGTTAGGAAGAAGTTCTTCACAGAAAGAGTGATTGGCCATTGGAATGGGCTGACCAGGGAGGTGGTGGAGTCACCATCACTGGAGGAGTTTAAGAAGAGACTGGATCGGGCACTTGTTGCCATGGTTTAGTTGATTAGATAGTGTTGGGTGATAGGTTGGACTCGATGATCCCAAAGGTCTTTTCCAACCTGGTTAATTCTATTCTAAAAATGGGGCTAGCATGAGAAAGAAGTATTTATCACTTCTTCCTGCACTGAACTGTAGTAGAATGTTGTGTTGAGTTTGTGTCCAAAGAGGGTTTTGTACAAGGGAAGAGGGCTACTGGTATGGCTCCTGTAAGATGTTTCAAGAAGCTCCCCTGGATCCAAACTGGACCTGCCTCTGGATAAGGCTGTGCCATCAACACCTTGGTAATGACATATCTAAGAGGGGTAAAACCTGTGAGCAACTTCCTTTTTTTCAGGAGTTCTTTTGTGTTGGAGAATAATAGGAAGTAGTAGAGACACCTAGATCATTGAGGAAGGAGGGAAAGCATGCCAGAGCAGCAATTTCCCTTCTGCCCTGTGGTGAGATGGCAGGCTGAGCCCTTGCAGTTCATGGAGACCACTGGTGGAGAAAAATGTCATCTGTAGCCTGTGGACAACCCTACTCTGGAGCAGGGGGACAGATCGAGAGGAGGTCATGACTCTGTGGTAGGCCCACACTGGAGAAGTCTCTCAGTAGAAGGACCACAGCCCCTGGCTGTGACCAACACTGCTTGGGGAAGTTCATAAAGCACTGTTTCCTGGGTGGGACACCATGTTGCCACAAAGGACAGCTGTGAGTAGGGAAGGACATCAATATCATGGGACAGGCTAGGACTGGCCATGAGTCCTGTTCTGTGCCCCCTTGCACTACTGAATGGGAGGAGGTAGCAGAACTAGGCTCAGGAAGAAGGATGAGGTAGGGAAGAAAGGTTTTTATTTAAGATCTAGTTGTATTTCTCACTGTCCTGCTCAGATTCAGTTGGTGAATTAGTGTTGTCTTTGTGTAAATGAAATTGACTTTGTGTCCCCACATTTGTCTTTTGCCCATGATCATGACTGGTAAGTGAACCCTCTCTGTCATTTTTCTCAACCCTAAGCCTTTTATTGAGCTTTCTTCTCCCCATCTCACCAGAGGGGCATAAGAGTGAGCAAGTGGCAGCAGGGTTGTTTTGTTGCTGGCTAGGTAGGTCCTAACTGCAGTATATGGTGATACTGCTGAATCTGTGATAACACTGTTGAATCTAAACACTTTCTTGGCATCACTATAAGTTTACTATGAAATGGCCATGGATTAGAAAGATGCATTTCCCTTTGTTGCCACATTTCATCAGCTCAAAGCAGTATCCACAGATCATTCTGCCTAGGAAAAGTATTCCATCCTTGTCACTTACTTGCTTGAATGTATTTCTGCATTTAGAAGGATGGAAATAAACTGTTCATGTTTATTTTTCAAAACAACAGTTCAAACATTTGAGGAGCTATAGAGTATCTTGTTCAGAGTAATATCACTAAAAGGTTGTCTACAGCTGTACATGTTGGGAGAGTGAGAGGGAGTTAATTGGCTTATGACTTCTTCATTTTTTTATGGGACATTAAATAGATCCAAATATTTACTACTTTTATCACCTCAGAATGACCTGTATTAAGGAATTTGGTCTTCCCTGGTTTAACCAGGAGATGTTGATACTCATGTCTTTGATCCTTGCCATTTGTTCACACAGCCAGAAGATATATAATTTTTTTTTTTACTGGATTTTTTCACATTTTGTTTAAATTATTTGGCACTTGCATATGTATGGTCTCTGACATGGAAGTGGTCTGGGTGGTCCCTGTCATTATTTTTCAACTGAAAGAAACAAATGAACCACAGCAATGAATAATGTAATAGACTGCCTGACGACTATAATATAATTTCATCAGCTCATACCCTACTCACAAAGTCCTATTTGAATTTGCTAGTGAATAGTCATGCATTCAAGTATAATTTGTTGTCTGAGATAGATAATTTCTCTAAGCTCCTACTGAGATCATTTTCTATTCCAGTAGACCTCAGAGGTATAACCTCTGGATGAGTAGCTTGCCTTAAGACTGACATTGTGCTTATGCCTACAGGAAAAAAAATATTGCAAGTTGTTCTCTGAACTGAATAGCTAGGTATAGGTTTTCATTACAAAACCCTGACCTTTAGTGCTTAAAGATTTCTATTTTCTATGCATCTCTTCACTATATTCATGGATTCAGACACAGAGTCATCTTACCCTTCAACAGTTGTTTTCCAAAAAGCTCAGCAACAATGAGAGACACAAAATATTTGAAAAACTTTATTCTATTACAAAGACTGCATTTAGTTCAGACTAGGAAGTGATGGCTGATGCACAGTTTTCAGTGCTTAACATCCTGAAACCTATAATAAATATTGCATTTCATATTTACCTAGATTATATATGAGTTTGGACCTCTTGGATCATTCAGTCCAGTAATGTACTACTGCAGGCAATTATGTCATGCCATATACAGCAGTTATCTAAATGCAATGTGACATTTCTGCATCCATTAGGGATGCAAAATCCAGAGGTTGTTTTAGATTTGCCCATTAGGAAGTTGTCCTGGAATAGGAAATTGCAGCTCCTCTGTCGTCTCTCAGAAGCCACTCAAAGCTGATCAATCCACTGATACCCTGCAGTACATGAAAGGCAGCGTGACAGGCCTCTTGTATGTATAGGATGATAAAAGCCCAGGTAATCTTTGGGGAAGTAGAGCAATTAAGCTTACCTGTACCACTGCAGAGGAGAAGCTTCTTACCACAATGAGAGTACCCAAGTTTTTATACCTCATTTATGTGAAACAATTCAAAGCAGCTTACTCTGAACTTATTTAAAACACTTTAACTTACCTGACCTTGTGAATTTTAGATTAGAGTTCTTGTTGGTTGGGTTAAACACAATTATCTGACATCTATCTTAAAATAATGATTGCCATTCCTTCATAAGGAAGTCTGTTCTGAGACCAAGTCTCTAATGGTTAGATTTTTTTTTTCCACTTACATTTTTTCACAATAAGTTATCTTTTTTGTTCCTGGACTAACATTTCCTTCAGTTTACATTACATTTATTGTCCAGCGTACTTGCATGTAGCAATTTTGTCTCTTCATGTCTCCTGTTTTGCTAGACAACATGAAAATCATTTCTCTTACCCTGTGTTAGATTCCTTTCTCTGATACAGCTAGCAATCTTTCTTCCTATCTGCATTCCAAATTCATCAGCCTTGAACATGTGTACAATGTGTACATTATTACCAGCAAAGTTTCAATAAGGTCTTTTTAAAAAGCATTAAAATTCTCATGTGTGTTAGAATACTCTTCCTAAAGCAACTTAATACCAGTTAACTTTTTCAGTATCACAATGTATTAATTGTTCATATAGAAGGACTGTGGTATTGTATGAGAAAAGTTAGATGTTCTTGAACTCATAGAATAAGCAGAAATTCAAGAAGAGAAGAAAACCCATGACTGCATTTAGCTGTGGGATTTAGCCAGCACAAGCAGTACAGGGAAAAAATCACCAGTGCATATTAGATAGTCCCAAGATACTCAGTTTCCACACTCATGTGCAGAATAAAAATCAGACTCCTGCAAGGCCACTCCACCAGTGTTGCATGGCCCCGCTGATTTTAAGGATACAATGAAACCACAAGAGGTCAAGCAATGACTTAGTGAAAAGAAAAATGATCAAAGGGTTGGAGCACCTCTCCTGTGGAGACAGACTGAGAGAGATGGGGTTATTCAGTCTGGAGAAGAGAAGGCTCTGAGGACACCTTATTGTGGCCTTACAGTAACTTAAGGAGGCCTGCAAGAAAGCTGGTGAGGGAGTTTTTCGGGTGCTTGGTAGTGACAGGACCAGGGGGAATGGAGCAAAACTAGAAGGTGGGGAGATTCAGATTAGATGTTACAAAAAAGCTTTTCATGATGAGGGTGGTGGGACACTGGAACAGGTTGCCCAGGGAGGTGGTAGAAGCCCCAGCCCTGGAAGATTTTAAGGGCAGGCTGGATGTGACGCTGAGCAGCCTGACCTAGTGTGAGGTGTCTGTGCCCATGGCAGGGGGATTGGAACTGGATGATCTTTGAAGTCCCTTCCAACCTTGACAATTCTGTGATACTGTAACCTGACAAAAATCTAAAGATGAGGATCTACTGTCTATCTTTTTGCTGACTGAACATATTAAATGTGAACTTAATGTCTGTGATGGAAGTTATGGTTCTGTTAGAAATAGAAGAGGGTATTTCAAAGAGTTTTGAAAGAACAGGCTGTGTTTACACTGTGCTACAATTCAAAGAATGAGGTCACTCTGTGACTATAGACTAGTATAGAAAAATCTCTCCTGGGATCACTGCAAAAAACCATGATTTCTTTCATCATTTGTACTCCACAGAGTGTCACAAGAGTGCAGATATTTGCTGCAATAATTCTCTTCATTTAACTTGGTTTATGCCGGGTCAGTAAAGTAAAGAATTCTAGTGCTAGCCTGCTCCTCTCAATATATTCAGCCACAAGTAGAGGCTGTTTATTGTCTGTACATAGCTACTTAAGTATATCTGGCAGAGAACATAAGCAGGAAGTAAGTTATGTCAGGGAAGTTGCCATATAGTTCAATTGTCCCTAGAAAATGGAGCAATGTTTCAGTATCATTCAGAGATAGTCTCTATAAAATGCAGAACAGCCATGATCTTCCTCAATCTACATTAGCAGGATGATGTGCTGTCATTTCTCAGTCTCCCAATGTGGCATGTCCTGGTTTCAATCTGTGTCCTTTGGCTAAACTATGTCAGAGAAAATCTTCGGAGCAGATTCATACATCAAGCACGAGGATATTTATAAACTTCTGTTAGGTCATTTCCCTTTGTTAGTAAACGTCCACAATGTTGTGTAGGCCAAATAGCATATTTCACACAGCTGTCAACAGCATCCCAGAAAAAGGTTTTGTCAGTTAAAGGAGTCTATTGTCAAAGTATTCAGTACAGATAAATATATACTTCGATTTCTTCAACATTATATACCTAGAAATATTTTTCAGAAAAACAAAAATACAATTCTCAGTGTAGATAGAAAAGAGAGAAGACAAATTTCTTTCCATCAAATAATAAGAGTATAAAGTATTTTCATCTTGAAAGACATTTTAATATAAAAAAAATTATCCATTTTGGAAAATCTGTAGGCGTGGAATGTATGAAACAGAAAAGAATTACACTGTCTTGAACATTGAATTTAACTTTCCATTAGCTTATGCTGATGATTAAATTATGCTGATGTGAGGGTTATTGTGCCCTTGAGCCAAAGTTTAACAGTCCACTTACAGTCTAGTAATAGAGATTTTAAGGAATGATGATTCTGTCACACTGCTGGTGTTATAATAGATGTATTTGGATGGCTGTTCACATACAAATGTATTTAAATGAATTGAGCACCATATCCATCATGATCTGCAACACATTTGGGATTTTTTCTATCATTTTATCTATTTAAATTACATCTAAATTATAAACCCTGTGAATATCAGCAGTTAAAGTAATATAAGCCTAACATAAAAAGAAATAGATAGCAGAAATATTTTGTTACTTCACTACAACCTACAACATCACTGCATTTTGAGAGTTGAGGTGATTCAGTCTGGAGAAGAGAAGGCTCCAGGAAGACCTCATTGTGGCCTTCCAGAATATGAAGGGGGCCTACAAGAAAAAGCTGGTGAGGGACTTTTTAGGGTGTCAGGTAGTGATATGCAGGGCAAATGGAGCAAAAATAGAAATGGGTGGATTCAGATTGGATGTTAGGATGAAATTCTTCACCATGAGGGTGGTGAGACACTGGAATAGATTGCCCAGGGAGGTGGTAGTAGCCCCATCCCTTGAAGATTTTAAGGGCAGGCTGGATGTGGCTGTGAGCAACCTGATCTAGTGTGAGGTTTCCCTGCCCATGGCAGGGGTGTTGGTACCAGATGATGCTTCAGGTCCCTTCCAACCCTAACAATTCTATGATTTTGTGATATAATTGCCAGAACTTGCCTTCTCCTTTTTGCTTTGTTGGGATTCTAGTATCATTCTCAAAACTGATTATACTGCAGAAGCACAGACCTTTCTTGAGAGGTTACATATTGTGTGCCCCAAAATGCATACTTTCTGACTGCATGATCTATAAAGCTTTGAAATAGCCTGGTGTTAACGTTTGTCATACAATATATATATATTAAGTCTCCATTGTTAATGATTGTATACAATAATAATAAAACTTTAACATTACAAGCTTTTTAAAAGTCAAGGATTTAAACACTATAAACGTGAGGCATTTCATCCAATTTGCTTGGTTTGACACCTTACCTGCTTGTATTCTACACTAGTGATGTTTTCTCAAACAAATGTTTCTGAGGCAAAGGGATAATGGTTAAACTTCAAAGTGATAATAATTTATCTTCAAAACTATCCCCGGTAGCAGGCAAATGTCTTGGAAAAACATTTCTCTTTCTCTAAAGACATTTGCTGCTTTTTGCTATTTCAAAAAATTAGGGGGGAATAAAACCCCAAGCACAAAACAATCAAACAAAATGAACAAACAAAGCAAAAAAGTCCATCAAATCACAAAGACTTTGCTAACAAAAGCAGTAGATAGGTTAAAATTATTAATTTTCTGTGATTCCTGAAAAATTGTCAGACTAAATATAGGCGTTTCTGTGTTAGAAAATTCATTAAGTTTTTGGAGCATGCCAAGCCATTCATGGTACTAAGCTCAGCTTGATCTGTGCAAGTCAGCAGGGAGAAAATAGCCAGTTGAATATTCTAGGTGAGCTGGATGGCAAATACTGTCACTGAGGCACCCACAGACAGCAACAGCCACCTGAAAACTGGATTTGTTGCAATTAACCTGCTTGCCTTCCAACACAATAAAATTACAGATTCATATGTCATTTGGGAAAATTTAGTTGTGTAACTAATTGAACTATGTGGAGAGATGAACCAAAATGTGCACACACTCTCAGAAAAGGTACCCAGCATATATGCATATACACTCAGCAAGGATGAGTGAGGACTTCTTAGAGGGATCCCATTCTAAGGGGAGAAGATCTGACTGCCAGCGTGCTTCTGTGTGCTTCTCTCCATAGCAGGACTCTCATTTGTACTCAGCGAGTTGTGCTGTGGTCACTTTCTTAATTAGTTGACAGGCCAAGTTCTCCAAGCAACAAAAGGACTTCTGGGCCTAGAGATGCTAGCTAATGTCCAGGGATGACAATATGATCTTCGTCACCTCCTTGCAAGCCTCAGCCCTTTGTGCAGGGTCTATAAGGACCTTGCGTTTGTGGAGGAGGCAATTGTACCCGCCACAAATACACATGGGAAAACAATACATGGAGGAGTCACTTGCACATGTCCTTGCTCTGAGAATAAATACATGTATTTATTCTCAGAGTAGCTGTGGCTCCCAAAACCCTTGGATAAGTTCAACCAACCAGAGGAGCACAAGAGCAAAGCATTAGTAGGTATCAATGTTCTCCCTCTGACAGCAGTTAAAAAGAGGATTCCTGGGGAAGAGTATATGAAGCATGACCACTACAAAGTGATCACTTCTAGAAAAGAGTAATTTAGGATCTTGAACCAGAGCTTGTGGTTGAACCGTAATGGTAAATGTTCTCCAATGGAGATCAACTTAATACATTTCTTTTTGAACCCATTTATACTTTGACCTCCATAAAACCTGTGGCAACGAGATCCAGAGTTTAATAATGGAGAAATAGTGACAAACTGTTCCCAGTTTGCCTTTTCCACGCAATATATGCTTTTATGAACGTCCATTGTTTTTTCCTTTCAGCTGTCTCTTTCTAATCTGAAGACTCATAGACTTTGTACTTTGAACTCTATGAGACCTGTGGCAATGAGTTCCACAGCTAAATAAATGAGGAAATAAAGTAGTTGCCAACTTTCTTTTCCACACTATTTGCAATGGTACAAACCCTTATGTTAGTTTTCTTTAAATTGTTTGGGTTTTTCTAATTTGAAGGTTTCTGATACATTTTAGTGGTGAATATCACTTTTTAAGAGTAGGTTGCTGCAAACATTTAATAACCTCTACTACTCTTTTCTGTGCCTTTCTTAGCTTTTTGTTTCCTTTTTATAAAGGAAAACTTGAACTTGCTGAAGTTTTTAAATTAAAGGGACACCACAGGTGCCTGGGGAGATGGTGGAGTCACCATCATTGAGGGTATTCAGGAGGAGACTTGATGGGGTGCTTGGTGCCATGGTTTAGTTGTTTAGGTGGGTTGGATTGGTTGATAGGTTGGACATGATGATCTTGAAGGTCTCTTCCAACCTGGTCTATTCTATTCTATTCTATTCTATTCTATTCTATTCTATTCTATTCTATTCTGATTGCTGTCTTGTTTTCGCTCCTTTTCAAATAATTCTAAAGAATCTATTTGCTTTTCTGACCATTGTGGAGAATGTGATGAGCTTTTCAGAGAAGTATTTAGTAAGATTTTAATATTTTTTCTGAGTAATTATAAATAATATAAGGTCCATCATTATGCTTATATTTTTCCCCCTGTGCACTGATTCACATTTGCACACCCTGAATTTCACTTGCCATTTTTTCACCTAATCATTCAGTATTGTGGACTAACCTGTCTCTCTAGGCAACCAGTTTTATCTTCTACAACAAGAATATTGTGTCAGAGGCAGAAAACAAAGGTCAGCCATGCAGACCTGTTGTCATGCAAGAGAAACTAGCTATTGTCTTTTCTGACCTGTACTCAAGAAACAATGATAAGGTACATATATGAAGCCAGCTATTGTGTTTTCTGATCTGTATTGAAGAAAGAAAGTACATACATTTATCCACTTACATCTTTATATGCCTCTTTATGGTCAGACTGTTATAAAATACAGATAGATATAAAACATACATTTTGAAAAAGGGAAACTTAAAATATGCTGGCATTTTTTCATAAAACTGTTGAATTTTGTAACTGTGATTCCAAAGGGATTTGTGGAGACAATTGAATTTTTACACAGCTCAGCCTCTGCCAAACCCCCAGAACTTGTGGAGCTGGTAGCTAGGTGATAGCTTTTTGCGACAAAAGGAACTGACTGATTGTCAGCTGAGAGACAGATTCTTGATAAGACAAGCAGCTGGTTTGGGGGCACACATCCAAAGGACAAGTGTCAGAGAAGCAGCCCTGAGGAGAGAGACTTGGGGGTGCTGGTGGACGAGAAGCTCAACAGGAGCTCTCAATGTGCACTTGCAGCCCGGAAAGCCAATCACATCCTGGGCTGCATCAAGAGAAGTGTGGCCAGCAGGTCAAGGGAGGTGATTCTCCCCCTCTACTCAGCTCAGGTGAAGACCTCACCTGGAGTACTGCGTCCAGTTCTGGAGCCCCTATTACATGAGGTATATGGACATGCTGGAACATGTCCAGAGAAGGGCCACGAGGATGATCAGAGGGATGGAGCACCTCTCCTATGAGGACAAACTGAGAGAGTTGGGGCAGTTCAGTCCAGAGAAGAGAAGGCTCTGACGTGACCTAATTGTGGTCTTCCAGTATCTGAAGGGGGCCTGCAAGAAGGCTGGGGAGGGACTTCTCAGGATATCAGAAGTAATAGGACTAGGGGGAATGGAATGAATCTGGAGGTGGGGAGATTCAGGCTGGACAGAGGAGGAAGTTCTTCCCCATGAGAGTGGTGAAGCCCTGGAATGGGTTGTCCAGGGAGGTGGTTGGGGCCCCGTCCCTGGAGGTATTTAAGAGCAGGCTGGATGAAGCTCTGGCCAGCCTAATCTAGTGTGGAGTGTCCCTGCCCATGGCAGGGAGGTTGGAACTAGATGATCCTTGTGGTCCCTTCCAACCCTGACTGATACTGTGATACTATCACCAGAGAAGATAAAATCATCAGCCATTAGAATGCGTTAAAGGCCCATGGACAACAGGTAACAGTCATCTAGCTATGAAATAATGTAGAAACACCTGGTATAGGTGGAGATAGTATAATGATTTGTGGGAAAACAGGTGAATATATATGTTTATATGTTAAAAAGCTTGTGGGTTCATGGATTTGGTGGTGCACACCCAGTGTACCCCAGCACTGCAATAAAAGAATACTGACTTGATAAACTGGTTTAGTATCAAGTGTAATTTCTTTTTAATCCCCCCCCCACCAGATCACACTTTGGAATGAAAAATACATAATGAATTAACAAAGCCATGATGAGGAGGGAGGATTTACTTCTCAATAAGGTAGAAGTTGTTTATTATCTAGCAAAGTAGAGAAAATGACATCTGAATTCAAAAAGACACATTATCATTTTCAAGGATGTGGATTAATCCACTTCTTTGGATTGGCATGACAAGCTGTCATGGATGACATAATTTTTATTTTTTCTATTTTTTTGAGAGAGAGATTATATGTCTGGAACCTTGTGGTTTTCAAATGAGAAAGAGATGTAAAAGCTAACATGCATCATCAAGGCAGTGCGCTCTTGAATAATGCAACATGAGCAGTATGATAAACAAAACCAGAAAATTCTCAACAGTCACCGTGTTTGGACAATTTAACACAAACCAAATATGAGAAAAAGGGAAAAAAACAACCAACCAACCAACCCCAAAACCAAAACAACAAAAAGACAACAAACCACCAAGATGGGTTTCCCATCATAACATTAAAGTATGTTAAACATAGTTTTTTGTTCCTTCCTCCCCATTTATTTTGTAAACTTTTGTAGCTGTGTTCCCTCTTTTTGCATGTTGTAAACAAAAGTGAAATGCATCTATTAACAAGTTTCCTAATATCCAAATGACAGAATATGGACTCCCATGGTATTATTCCTCATATGCAAAGCATGAAAGTGTGTGCCTATTTTGGTCTTCAAAGCTAATAAAGCAGTGTCAACTGGGATCATATAGGAGAAGTGTGATCAGCAGAGTGATTTGTGTTGTTGTGATTTGTAATGCTTGGGAGTCAGGATGGTTTTCTTCAGTGGGGTCTCTGATTGGACCTTGTAAATTTTCTTGATCTGCTTTTCATGACTGATTAGGAGAACTTGTCACTTCATTGGTCTTCCCCATTGTGACTTTATTTAATGAGGTGCTGAACAGCAGAGATCTAAGCACAAAATCTTTTCCATCACTAAGAACACTGTTCACAGTGGTTTTTATTCTTCACTCATTTTCTAATCTTTACAAGAGGACCTTACCTCCTCTTATGCTTTTTGAGGTTTGTTTAAATCCAAGTTGAATAACATGAAGATTTGAATATATTTGTACAAAATTATTTCAAACAGTAATCCTTTCACTGATTGTTAACCGTAGACAGTGGCATAAGCTGAAAGAGATTTTAGAATTAGTATGAGAAGAAAAAATGTATATCAGCTTCTTGCCAGGTAAATGGGGAGAAGTAAAATAGCCAATTGGCAGAGAAACATCCAGGTTAACTGTGAAAATTAAAGCTTTGTAGAACAGTCCTTAGAAAAGTTTCTTTTAAATTAAATATATTAATGAATTCCTAAGCATTTAAGTAAGCTACAAATATAATGATTAAATATACAAAGCAACCCCTCAGATTAAAAGCATTTTGGCAGCCAGCTGAGCTAGCTATAAACAGAGGCATTATAACCACTGATGTACTGAAGAACAAAGTATTTAGATTCCTCTTTCATGTAATGGTATGCAAAACTGATTGATGTTATGCACAGGAAGCAACATATCATCCTTTTAAGCAGAAGGGTTACATGTTCATGTGTTATTTTGCAACACAGCCCATCTGGAATCATTGTAATAGTCCTTCTTATATTAATTATTACTGTAAGGATTGATATAATTTTCTGGAAATCCAAAAATATGTAAAGAAATTCTTTCTAGCTGATCTTCCTCTTACCTCAAAATTCAAAATACAATTACTATAGAGGTGTTGGGTTTTATTCCTGTGTAAAATATCAAAAATCAAATAAATAGAAATCATTGTAGGTATAAGGTAGGGTTCATTGTTTAATGCCCACATGTAAAGATACAGCTGGATCCAAGACAGTAACATGCCATACAAAAGGGAAACAGAAATCTCTTGGTTGAGGTCAGTATGTGACAAAGGACAGCTCAGTCTCACTTTGTGGTATGCTGTACTCTAAGGAAATTACTTGCTTCTACCTCTTAGATATCTGAATTTAGGTGTGATGAAGCATGTCTTTACTGACTGTTACACAAAGCCATTGTAGTTAAATGAAGCGAAAATATGAAAGTGGGTCAAAGAAGACAGAGAAGACAACAAGAGTCTCTAGTTCTTTCTAAGGTCATTCTACAAATAAAAGAAAAACAGGAAAAAAAATTCAAATGACTGCACTCTTCTCATGGGACCTTGTTACCCTCTACATATTTTCAACTGGTTTTGCACTACTACAAAGGTGTGCTGCCCTTTTTTGTTTCTCCACCAGAAGTTGATCCTCCTCTTGTGAGATTATGCATTGTGCGTATAGTACTGGGTGTTTGTTAGTATAGACCCACAAGTTATTTAGGTCACAAGCAGGGCAGAATGTCAGCATATCTACATTGATTTCTTGTCACTGGAATTTTTGGGCATTCTGTTTTAGTCAAAAGATGCGTTAACTTGTTACAACATCATTAACATGATGACGCTATGACTCGTTAATATGACATTATCATGTTTTTGATGTAAGCACCGCTGGCAAGACTTCAAGCACCATAACCCTTTCTTTGTGCTTCATCTTATGTACCAGGTTTTGGAATTCTCTCATGTTTCCAAGACATTTTATCCAAATACTTTCTGCAGTCAGAATAGGCATTCCTATTAACGATATAATCAGTCTTTCTTTTTCAGATGATCTTTAATACTAGTGTGTAGAGGTGGAAGGAATGGAAAATAATCAGAGGCAACCATTTATCATGTCCTACCACTACACAGTTGAAAATTTCTCAGCTAGTGAATCAACATAGATTAAGCTATATAAAATGTATTTATGAAGAAGATTTGACCTTGACACATTGATTGCAGAGTTTCCTAAGGCAGTGAAACATAACACTGTTTTAATGGACTTAAATGAAAACATACGGTAGAGATTCATACGTATAAGAGAATTTGTGACAGCAGACTAATAGTGGCATTGTTTTTCACGATGGCATTCTTTATTTCCCTAGCTGGTGTATTTCTGTCTTCATAATCTCCACAGTCACTCATAGCATCTCTGTGCCTGGCTTGTCCTCACACGAAGACATCTGTAGAAATCAGACAGTGTGAAGTGCTATTGGCTTTCCAATTGACTACACTTCTGTGAAACTACCTTTTAAAGTAACATTGGAATTTAAAGTTCTTCCACACCTATAAGGTGGGCAACAAGTATGTGATTATCTGAGTATTTCTCAGATAGTTTTAAATCAAATTATAGGAGAATCATCCTTCTTTGTTTATATTAATTAGTAAATTATATTAATTAATTTATTAATATTTTAGCCCACCACAATATATCTACACAAACAAGCAAATTATCTTGTATGGAGGGATTTTTTTACCCTACACTGTTTTCTAATTATAAAGTGATGGAAATTGGGTTTGGCATAGTAAAACATATTAATTCAAGTAGTAGCAATAACATACTAATTCAAGTAGTAGCAATAACAAAGGTGTTAAATTTATTCTACTGTGTGCTCAAATTGGGGTAAAGCATAATGCTTTACTAGTCTGTAGGGAGTTATGACAAGTGTTTTAAACATAAAACTACAGCGAGCAGTTCAGTAACTATCTGACCTCTGGAGAACAATAAAGTGCTTTGAAACTCACATGAAGAAGTTCACCACCTAAAAGGAATTAGTGAAATTGACCAAAAAAAATTGAAACATCACTCTAATTACTACAATTCCTAAATGCTCGCACATGCTACTTGCGTTTAGAAAGTAGCTTCACCTTACCCATGTCACCGAATATACTTCCTAGCCCTTTCCTTTTTGAATCAAATGCAGACAAATATTTGCAAACACTTGCACAATTTGAAATATAATTTGATATTTTGTATTATAAACCCCTGGGACAAATCAGTGACAGGAAGGTCCTGCCACAGTGCATAATCTGACTGGTTTCCCCCTTTGGATCAATGTGTTTCCCTCTGCATTCACATGTAGGACAGTAAATAATGGTGTTACACAGGCACACTGAGTGTTTGTTAAAAGATAAAAATGTACTTGTTGTGGGTTAACTCCAGTAGGGAACTAAATAATACAGTCAGCCAATGTCTTTCTTAAACTATAGAGACCAGAACACTGACATAGGACTCAACATGTGACTTGATAAACGCTGAATAGAGTCGCAAGATCATGTCTCTCTATGTTGGTAATGTCCCTGTGCAGGCCAGGATCCAATTTTCCTTAGATGATGCAGGAGCATAGTTCTGACTCATGTTCAGGTTGTTACCCACCAGGAACCCCAGATCTCTTTCAGCAAGAATGCTCCCCATCTACACAGATGCTATCTTATACTGGGCTTTTTCACAGTATCACAGTATCACTAAGGTTGGAAGAGACCTCGAAGATCATCGAGTCTAACCTGTCACCACAGACCCCATGACTAGACCATGGCACCAAGTGCCACATCCAATCCCCTCTTGAACACCTCCAGGGATGGTGACTCCACCACCTCCCTGGGCAGCCCATTCCAATGGTGAATCACTCTCTCAGTGAAGAGCTTTCTCCTCACCTCCAGCCTAAACTTCCCCTGGTGCAGCTTGAGACTGTGTCCTCTTGTTCTGGTGCTGGTTGCTAGAGAGAAGAGGCCAACCCCTTCCTGGCTACAACCACCCTTCAGGTAGTTGTAGAGAGCAATGAGGTTGTCCCTGAGCCTCCTCTTCTCCAGGCTAAACAACCCCAGCTCCCTCAGCCTTTCCTCACAGGACTTGTGCTCAAGGCCTCTCACCAGCCTTGTTGCCCTTCTCTGGACACATACAAGTGTCTCAATGTCCCTTCTTACTTGAGGTCTCTTCCAACCCAAACCATTCTGTGATCCTGGGATTTACTCACTCTTCTGTCCTGTCCAGGTCTCTCTGCATTCTGGTTTGACTAGCACTGGATATGTTCTGTGATTTTATTTGTCAATGAAGTTTCTTCTAAGCAATTGCACTTTCTGAAGTTAGCAGCATGTTTTTGCAGATGGCATCTGCTTCTGGAAGTGATAAAGCTTGATGTTTATAGCTGCTACTAAGGACTGCTATGCAGAAAGGTTCTGCTTATACTTGCTCCTATAGAAACCAAGGTCAGTGATAAATCTTGTATAATATATTGGGGTGCTGTAAAGTAAAGTAAAAGGTGACACCTGCTAGGAGGAGTGGATGTGACAGATGACCCAAAACTGACCGATATCATATTTGGTATAAAGCTGAAGGATAGGAAGGATTAAGCCTTTTTCTTCAATGGCATCCAAGGAGAAGTCTGTCAGTTCTTTTGCCTTCAATCCCAGTCCATGCATCTCTGAATTGAATTCATCCAGCATCCAGTTTATGAATCTGACTCTTGTTTGTTGCCAAGTCCAGTCTGTGACTTCCACGGTGCCTGCCCACAGCATCAGCTATGACTTTATTGTAATTGCCATGTCAGGGGTTCAGTTCAATATTGATTTTCTATGTATTTTATATATCTCATTTAATTGCTAGTGTTTCATTAAAGCTGTTTTAGTTTTCTTTTACAATCCAAAAGTCTCTCTCCCCTATTTTCTTTACTTTGCCCTTTGGGAAGGGAGAGGGAGTAATAAAGAGCACTTGCCATTTGTCTAGTGGCTTGCCCAGGACTAACCCTTAACAGTCTGTAACATGGCTCTGTCTTTTGTTGTGTCCATCTCACTACTCAGTTTAAGGTCATCAGCAAACTTGGTAAGGATGCTTTCAGTCCCATTGTCCAGATTATTTATGAAGATGTTGAATAATGTAGGACCTTGTATTGATCCCTGGGGGATTTCATTTGTGACAGGCTTCCAACCTGAGTAAAAAAGTATTGATCACCACCCTCTGAATGTGGCCTGTTAGTCAATTTCCACTTCATCTCAGAGGTCATTCACCCAATTTGTATCTTGCCCAGGAGTCTAGGAAGAGGCTGGGAAACTGTTTGATCCTCTGCTGTGTGTAAATAATGTCCTCTGTTCTCTCCATGTTGACAGAGGTTGTTCTTCTGTAGAAGGTGATCAGGTTAGGTATGATTTGCCTTTGGTAAATCTGTGCTGGTATTTCTTAGTTATCTGTTTCTAAAACTTGTTAAGAGGGCTCATTCCATTACTTTCCCAGAGATCAAAGGAAAACTAATGGGTCTGTAGTATCCCTGTCTTCTATTTGACCACTTCTCTTAGTGTCAGCCACTTTTCTTAATACCCAGGATGTATTTCTTCTGGGTTCATAGTTTATGTTGTTTCATCCCTTGCAAGGGTCCACAGACTAGCTATTCTTCCACTACTACTGGGTCAGCATATGAGTTACAACTACATGATCCTATGATCTGAAGTGCAACGATGACAGCAAAGGGAGAGGCAAAACAGTTGTTGAAAACCTCTGCCTTATCAGCATTAGTAGTACCTGCACTGTTTAACAAGGGGTCTATGTCTTTTCTGTTCTTCTGCTTACTGCTCATGTATCTGAGTAGCCTTTCTTGCTGTTCTTGACATCTTTGCATCATTTCAGTTCTAGCTGAACCCTAGCTTTTCTGAATGCATCTCTGCATGCCCTGGCAAGGTTGTTGTAGTCCCTGATATGACTACAGAGGGACTATTGATTCATAGTATTTAATTATGAATGACAAAGAATCACCTAGTCAGAAGCTGGTCCAGTGTCTCTAGCAAGCTTATTATTTCATCTCTGTGGGCAACTGGTTTGAGAGTTCCTGAACCAGTCATAGAATTAACAACTCAAAACCACTGGATATGCGTACAGGCACAGCTTTGATATCCAGCTATATTACAATTGCAGCTAAAGAAAAAACTTAATTTCCATATTTATAGCTTAAATCCCACAGCTCTTGTCCCACTTGTGACAATTTAGACACAATCTAAATTGTATACAAGATAAAAATGGATTTCATAGAAGCATGGACTCATACAACTTAGAAAAGACATCTGAAGACTGACCGTTCCAACCTCCTACTCAGAGCAGGTCCAGCTAGAGCAAGATGCTCAAAACCTTGTTCCATTCTGCTTTGACTATCCCTAAGGTTGAAGAGCTTGCAACTCCTTTTTTTGCAAAACAACATTTGACCTTTCTCATTGTAAATATTTTTATACTTCTGTTTAACCAAATTTTCCTGTACTGTAACATTTGAGCGCTGCCTCCTTTCATCATTATTTTGTGCTTCTGAGAAATCTCTGACTTGTATTCTCTGTATCTCCTACCATGTAGTCAAATTCAACAATCTGATCATTCACTATTTTTCCTCTTAAAATGAAGCAGACCCCTAAACTTTCTTGGTTGACCTCCATGGGACTCACTCCAATATGACAGTCTTCTTCCTCCTGAGAAACCCAAAACTGGACAAAGTACTCCAAATGAAATTGTGCAAGTGTCAAAGTGATAAGAATAATCACTGCCCTTCCTGTGCTGAATACCATCTTGCCAACACAGCTCAGTATGCAGCTGGCCTTCACCTCAGAGACACACTGGTGACTAATGTTTTTTGCTGTCTGCCAATACTCAACAGTGATTTTATACACAGATGCTTTTTATCCCATTAACTCCCAAATTCTTACAGGTTTATTCCTCCTCAGGTTTAGGACTTGGCACTTGCATTTATGAAACTTACTGAGATACCTGCCAGCCCATTTCTTCCATCTGTTTAGCTCTCTGAAAGCATAGTAGACTTGTGCTCCGGTGGAACCTTCTACAAACTTGATAACATCCCATTCCATTGTCCAGGCCACTAACAAATATGTTAGATATCATCAAACAGAATGTCACTCTGGAGGCATGCCACTCATTGTGATCAGACAACAGCTGGACTTTGGACATGCTATCTCAATATTTTGATCCCAGAAGTCCAATCACCTTTCTACCCAATTATCCAGTCGGTAAGAAGCTGGACATGAGCCAACAATGCACACTTGCAGCCCAGAAGATCAATAACATCCTGAGCTGTATCAAAAGAAGTGTGGGCATCGAATCAAGAGAGGTGATTCTACCACTCTGCTCTGCTGAGACCTCACATGGAGTACTGTGTTCAGCTATGGGATCCCCAGCACAAGAGATATAGACCTGTTGGAGTGGGTCCAGCGGAAGAGCCACAAAGATGATCAAAAGGATGGAGCACCTTTCCCATGAAGACAGGATGAAAGAATTGGGTCTGTTCAGCCTGGAGAAAAGAAGGCTCCAGGGAGACCTTACAGCTATGTTTCAAGGAAATGTACAGGAAGACTGGGGAGGGACTGTTTAGAATGGCTTGTAGCAATAGGACAAGGGTCAGGATATGTTTATTTTGGACATAAAGAGGAAGTTCTTTACACTGAGAGTGGTACAATACTGGAACAGGTTGCTCAGGGTTGAGGTCCCATCCCTGACAACTTCCAAGATCAGACTCAAGGCGGCCCAGGGCAGCCTGATTTAGTTGGAATTGTCTCTGCTCACCCAATGCAATCTGTAAATCTGTGAATTTCATCAATATGACATTAAGTATAGTATAGGAGTACAAGTTGAATGTTTTGATAAAAGGAAGGTAAACTGTATCCACTGCTCTCTCCATGTCCACAGAGTCACCTGTCTACTTTATCAGACTTGTTCTTCCCCTTGAAAAGACACAAACTTCAAAGCCACAAATATGTCTTCTGTTTGTAACTTAGAACTAATCTTTTGGTGATGTTCAACAGAACAGGCAAGTAATAGCCAAAATTATGGGCAATACAAAAGGCAAAATTTGGTGAAAATACACTAATTTCCTTCTGTTTATAATCACTTTGTTTTACTTAATTGACTTTTTATGTATCGGCTCCTACTATGATATTGGCAATTATGTCATTAAAAAGATGTAAGTAAATTACAATATGTGAACTATTTATTTAAACATCCTAATTGAAAAATATTACAACTATTTCTGTTAATCATAGAACATGCAATTAGTCCTGTTAAAGTGATTAGCAATATGCCAAGAAAGACTAATGAGTTTCAATATCTTGTGGTATAGAAACAGATGTGATATTACTATATTCAGCAAATTTAGTTAAGTGCTGGCTGGCATCTTGGAAAAAGTTAACATCAACCATTACTGATGAACTGATAATCATTATTGATGAAGAGATTTGATGGGGTGCTTGGTGCCATGGTTTAGTTGATTAGATAGTGTTGGATGATAAGTTGGACTCGATGATCTCAAAGGTCTCTTCCAGCCTGGTTAATTCTATTCTATTCTATTGTGTTAGCACATTTTGCTGAATCAAAACCCTTTACTTTTTCTGTCTCACTGTATGTAATAAAATATTCTTGTATTTCCATTATTAAATCGATAACATGAAGCTAGTTTTGGAAATCTGGACTATTATTCACCCAATAGGATTAAAATTCCAAAGCTTCTAGTCTATCTCCATTAAGAGAAAAAGGGGGTTTTGCTAAAATGTCGTGTTATGTTGGACAGCCCTATGTCTTACCATTTACATTGCTTAGTGTAAGAAAAAAATGTATAGATATCTCTTGGAAAGATAGCCAAGCAGCCAGTCGATGTAGGTGGTGAATAATGATGGTTGAGACAAATTAATAACCTTTAAAGTTCAGGTTTAATAATTATTTAAAGCAGCCGTAACCCTAAAGGCCTAAATTTCAAATGAAGACAGGAGTCTTTTGATGGTTAAGAATAACTAGAAAAAATCTGTTTGGACTAGAGTGGAAAAGGCTCATTCTAAAAAACAAACCAGTCCTTCATTTTAAACCAATGTGCTGCAAAAGATGAAGATTCTGAAAATCTGAATGATGAGGACTTACTGGTGCTTTTGGTATACTATTTAACTACTATGCCAAAGGAAGATATGAAATAAAAGATCTTTTTTAGTCAAACTGCTGTTTTGTATGGACTTTCTGCTTCTAATCATTCATGTGGAAATGTCCATGTACTCAGATAGTGTTTTGACATAAACTGGAGTAGATATATCATAGTATCATAGTATCATAGTATCAGTCAGGGTTGGAAGGGACCACAAGGATCATCTAGTTCCAACCCCCCTGCCATGGGCAGGGACACCCCACACTAGATCAGGCTGGCTGGAGACTCATCCAGCCTGGTCTTAAACACCTCCAGGGACGGGGCTCCAATCACCTCCCTGGACAATCCATTCCAGGGCTTCACCACTCTCATGGTGAAGAACTTCCTCCTTACGTCTGTGCTGACCTACCCTTGATAATGACTTTGTCTTTAAACACGCAATGACTTAGTATGCTTTGCAATAAAGACCACTTTTTCTGTTATCCAATCAGCTTCTGGTAGGAAAGTTTAACAAATGGCCTACATCAGTCTTTGTTAATTTCCCATAACTTGTGCCACAGGTCACTGTAACAATTTTCCTCATGTGTATTAAATATGGCATACATTAAAGATTTTAAATATAAGTTAGGTGAAACTATGAAAGCACATTCAACAACTACTGCTTTTATTTCCCATTAACTTTTGTGGCAGATTTTTCTGGTTCATAAATCACAGCCAATTCACCAAATTTCTGTTTCATATGACTTGAAAAAATATACTGTCTTTATGGTTGGAAATGTTGCCACGTTCTGAAAATGGAATTTTGGTAACTGCTCACTGTATTGTGCAAATTCCTAGCACATTTACTAGACAGAATTTCTTACACAGTAGATAAATGCACTGTTACTGCTTTTCCTTCCTTTACAGAATAAAATGTACATTCTTTTGCAAATATAGAGAATTCTGTACCTATATACAGGGCACTTGTTCTTTGATTTCAAAATCGATTTTCATCTGACCTCTACTTATTTAATTTGTTGCTCTTTACAGAGATCTTTAAAAATGTGTTTTTAGCTTATTCTACACATTTTCAGATGAAATAGTTTTTTTACCTACCAGCTATGGGAATTCATAGAAGAGAGGAGGCTTCCTAATGCCATAAATTCATAAAGCATAGAATCATAGAATGCGAGGGGTTGGAAGGGATATCCAGAGATTATTGAGTCCAACTTCCCTGCAAAGCAGGAGCACTAAGAGCAGGTCACACAGGAGTGCTTCCAGGTGGGTTTTGAAGATCTCTAGAGGGGACTCCCCTGCCTCTCTAGGCAGTCTGTTCCAGTGCTCCATCACTCTCACAGTAAAAGTTTTTTCTCAGGTTGAGATGGAATTTCCTGTGATTAAATTTGTTCTTCTGATACAAATTTGCTAGAAATTAAAAAGGAACAGACAAGGGTTCCTGGGAAAAGGTTGAAAAGGTTAAGGTACATTATGTTTCCTTGAAGAATCAGATGTGCTTGGAAAAAAAAAATTACACTAATGATAGAACTAGTTTTTGAGAATTTCTGTGTATGCTTGAGCTATATGAGCTTGAGATTTCCTAAAGGATTGAACTACAAAGGCCTGAAATATGTTAATGGCTGTTTCCTTTTAATCCTTAGTGGTACTCAGTGACCACAAGAGGAGTAGGAGAACAAGGACAAAAAAGGGAAAACATGTAAATTTTCATTCTTACATATTTGTTCAAAATACTGCTATGGATTAGTATGGAATAACTGTTTATAAGGTGGAACTGGTAAGTGCTCTTAAAAATTTCCTCCCCTTCCAGAATATTTTTCCTAGTATCATAGAATCATTCAGGTTGGGAAAGGCCTTTAAGATCATCAAGTCCAATTATTAAGCTAGCACTGTCAAGTTCACCACTAAACTATGTCCCTAAGCACCACATATACATGTCTTTTCAAAACATCCAGGGATGGTTACCCCAACCACCTTCCTGGGCAGCCTGTTCCAGTTACTGACAACTTTTATGATGAAAGAATTGTCCTAACGTCCAGCCTAAATCTCCCTCTAGTGCACCTTGAGGTCATTCCCTCTTGTTCTAGCACTAGTTACTCAGGAGAAGTGACCAACACCCATTTCACAACAATGTCTCCTCAGGTAGTTCTATAGAGAGGGATAAGGTATCCCCTTAGTCTCCTTTTCTTCCCACTAAACAGCCACAGTTCCCTTAGCCACTCCTTGTGAGATTTGCTCTCTAGACCCTTCACCAGCTTAGCTGCTCTTTGACCATGCTCCAACACTTGTATTGAGGTCTGAAAACCAAACACAATACTTGAGGTATGGCTTCACCAATGCAGAGTACCGAGGGACAATCACCTGCCTGGTCCTGCTTGTCACACCATCTCTCATACAAGCCAGGATGCCACTGGTCTTCTTGGCCACCTGGGCACACTGCTGGCTAGTTTTCAGCCACTTGTCAAGCAGTACCTCCATGTCCCTTTCTGCTGGACAGATTTCTAGCTGCTTTTCCCAAAGCCAGTAATACTGCATGGAGTTTTTGAGGCTCATGTGTAGAACCTGGGACATTGAAGCTCATATGACTGACCTTGGGCCATCAATCCAGTCTGTCCAAGTCCCTCTGCAGAGCATCTTTGCCCTTAATCAAATCAACATGTCCACCCAACATGGTGTCATCAGTAAACTTACTGAAGGTGGGCTCTAGATCATTGATAAAGATGTTAAACAGAAGTGGTCCCAATGCTGAGCCCTGAGGAACATCACTTGTGACTGGCTGCCAGCTGGTCACTTGCATGAGTTTTGTAGTGCTCCTGACATGGAGACAAAACAATCATCTAAGGAATGTATTAAAGATGAAGTAAAAATATTAAAGGAATGTTATTTCTACTCAAGATCATTCAAAGTATGTGTGGAGATATTCAACTGTCTTGAAGACTCCTTTGAACCTAGATCTTTGATTATTGAAATTATTTTAGAAAGTCAAAAATATAATAAAGAAATTTGTTTCTTTATAATATTCTCCCCAGAGGGACTTAGATTAAAGACAAATTTTGTGCTCTTTTGCGTCTGTAATGTATTTTCTACGAAAGGAATAAATGCAGTGTATGCTTCAGTGTCATTTGTAGGGTGTTAACTTGTAATGTGTTATATTGTTACCAAATAGTGTCTTAACATTTGAAAGGAGTCAGTGTTTTTCAAGTTCTTTAAGTTGCTGTCTTTGTCCAAAGGACTGATGACACCAAGCTGTGTGGTGCAGCAGACAGGCTAGAGGGAAGGGATGCCATCCAGAGGGACCTTGACCGGCTGGAGAGGTGGGCACAGGCCAACCTCATGAGCTTCAACAAGACCAAGTGCAGGGTTCTGGACCTGGGTCGAGGCAATCCCAGGCACAAATACAGGTTGGGCAGTGACTGGCTGGGGAGCAGCCCAGAGGAGAGAGACTTGGGGTGCTGGTGGATGAGAAGCTCAACATGAGCTCTCAATGTGCACTTGCAGCCCAGAAAGCCAATCACATCCTGGGCTGCATCAAGAGAAATGTGGCCAGCAGGTCAAGGGAGATGATTCTCCCCCTCTACTCAGCTCTGGTGAGACCCCACCTGGAGTACTGCATCCAGTTCTGGAGCCCCTATTACAAGAGGGATCTGGAGGTGCTGGAAGGTGTCCAGAGAAGGGCCACGAGGATGATCAGAGGGCTGGAGCACCTCTCCTATGAGGACAGACTGAGGGAGTTGGGGCTGTTGGAGAAGAGAAGGCTCCGAGGTGACCTCATTGTGGCCTTCCAGTATCTGAAGGGGGCCTACAAGAAGGCTGGGGAGGGGCTTCTCAGGCTATCAGGTGGTGATAGGACTAGGGGGAATGGAATGAAGCTGGAGGTGGGGAGATTCAGGCTGGACATGAGGAGGAAGTTCTTCCCCATGAGAGTGGTGAAGCCCTGGAATGGGTTGTCGAGGGAGGTGGTTGGGGCCCTGTCCCTGGAGGTGTTTAAGACCAGGCTGGATGAAACTCTGGCCAGCCTGATCTAGTGCAGGGTGTCCCTGCCCATGGCAGGGGGGTTGGAACTAGTTGATCCTTGTGGTCCCTTCCAACCCTGACTGATACTATGATACTATGAAAATAGTCCCTCCTTCTCAAATCACACAGCAATAAATTTCATTGGAGAAAAACAAACATGGTGGTGTTCTACTGAAATGAGAATTCTGTGATCCACATGTGGAAGTAGTTTTGAAAATTTATTCTGAATTATCCCGTGTAACACTCCTACAGTTGCATAGTCCATCATCCTACTTTGTTTGGAAAAGATAGGAGCTGAAGATATTAAAATTTAAAAGGCATACTTGCAGAGAATATGTAATGAATTCAAGAAAGATGATTGCAGTCAACTGTTGTACAGAATGTGTAATGAAAAAATCAGAACATATTTCTAGAAGGAGCAATATCTTTATTGATACTCATAAAATATAAGTGTCAGAAAACAATAGAAATCAGTGGGATTAGGCAAAGGTAAAAAGATAGACATCAAGGACTGCAGATATTATAACACAAATGGAAGAATGTGCAGGCAAAGCAAGTGAAGCAAAGCAGTGTATAGTGCAAATAGCTGGCAGTTGTAAGTTTGCTGATCAGAAAAGCTATAAAGGTCACCATATGAGTCATTTCTGTAGAAACTATTGATAGACAGGAATTGTTTCCTGCGCTGCTGGAAAATGGTGTTGCACAAAATTCTTCAGTTCACAGCTTCAGCTCCACAAAATATTTTGTGTCTACATTATATTGGAAATATGATGTCAAGAAATGAAGGGCATGATTCTTTCTTTTGGAAACATATTTTCAAAAAAATCAAGGTAAATGGGCAAAGATGGCCTTCAGATTTGCTGAGAAAGGGCACTGGAAGGTGAAGACCAGCTTGAATTTAAACTAGTCTCACATTGGCAGCATTACAGGGAATGCTGCTCAGTAGATGGATATAAATGGTATCTATTGCAAGAATGTGCAAGCAGTAAATTCCCACTTGTAAATCACGTTAGGATCCAACGCTGTAGGATCACATGATAAAGTAAAACGTTGTTTCACTAAGTTCAGACCTACAGAGGAAGTTAATAAAAATGTGTGCTCTGACCAAAATGGTCTTTTCATTTTAACACATTCTGAGTTTCTTGTTTCAGTGAGGTGAGCTCCCTCATATAAGAAACTGAGATTTTGTGAGACAAGCTGAACATGTGGCGTGACTTCGTTTGAATAAAAGGCTCATTCCCGAAATCTTGATTCACAGAGATGATCTTTCCTAAAATGGAATTCTATTAGTTCTGAAACATCTGCTCACTGTAGAAAAAGCCTGTCATCATATTTCTCTTGGAGATTAAAAGCAGTGTGAAAAGCTCAAGCTTTGGTGCATGGCCTACAAGGGTAAATTATTTATTTTTTGTTTCTCATTGTGAATTTTATTTGTAATTGGAAAATAAATTCACTGATTTGGTTTTGGGTTTTTCAGGCTTGTGCAGCAACAAAAAGCAACTTTGGAACCATCTGCATTGACAAACAGCCATAAACTTCATTTCAGTGGCAAGTTGTGGCAGGCATGCAGCTGCTTTTGTACTGCTGAAGGACAGTGATAAATCTGACCCTGTGTTTCTAGTGATTCTGTCAGCCCCAGCAGTTCTATAACAAAGGCTGAAGAGTACTTTTTGGAAAGAAAAGAATCTCCCAAATAATAATAATAATAATTTAATCAAGTGTTTCTATAAAGCATAAAGAAATATAACTGGGGGAGGTTCTCCTCCCCCTCTGCTCTGCCCTGGTGAGATCTCATCTGGAATATTGAATCCAGTTTTGGGCTCCCCAGTTCAAGAGGGACAGGGATCTCCAACAGAGAGCTACAAGGATGATTAAGGGACGGAAGCACATGCCCTGTGAGGAGAGGCTCAGAGACTTAGGGCTTTTTAGTCTGGAGAATAGAAGACTGAGAGGGGATTTAGTAAATGTTTATAAATATCTGGGGCCTGGGTGTCAAGAGGGAGAAGACAGACTCTTCTCAGTTGCATCCTGTGAGAGCACAAAGGGCAATGGATATAAACTACAGCACAGGAGGCTCCATCCCAACATAAGGAGGAACTTCTTCACTGTGAGGGTCACAGAGCACTGGAATAGGCTCCCCAGAGAGGTTGTGGAGTCCCCTTCTCTGGAGACTTTTAATACCCATCTGGATGCATTCCTGTGCAACCTGTGCTAGATTCTATGGTCCTGCTCTGGCAGGGGGGTTGGACTCAACGATTTCCTGAGGTCCCTTCCAACCCCTAACATCCTGTGATATCCATTCATTATTAAACATGTTTTCCTCCTTGTTTCCCCAGTTTTACATCTTCCTGGTCAGTTTGTTTCTTCAGAAGAATGTAAGCCCCATGAAAATGGCAGAAGGCTATTCTTAGTGTCTTTGACAGCAAAACTTTTCAAGAACGTTTGAAATTTTTTCTGTGACTCAATTCCACTTCATCAATAAATGGAGAAGGTGCTGCTCAATAGTAATTTTTAAAGTAACTTTTTCATTATGATTCCTTAAATTATGATAATATTTACAAGCAGTGCATTAATAATGATCCCTAGAAGTAGGCTTCTGAATAAATTATATCATGTTGCAGAGAAAATGACTGAAATAATAAATTATTGAGTGGAAACTTTTAACAATGTGGTTGAAGTGATGACTTTTAATCAGCTTTCAATGAGGAAAATTTCCTATGCAAGAGCAAATTCCCCCTTCTGAAAAGATCCAGCTGGTGTATATGGGTTTATGATGTATATTGTGCATGTGCACAGCTAACATTTGCACACTCATAGCTGGAAAGTGGTCTACTCAAGATCATATGGCACCATGCCTGCACCAGCTGAGACCAAATGAAGTACAGCACTACTGCTGCATGAACAAATTTTTTTTCAACCCCAAATGCTGTCAGGTTGAGCAAATATGTGTCTGCTCTGTAGATCAAAACCACATTTTTTGTTAGATATAAACCATATCAGATATCCTATGACATATCCCCACAGATTTTCTTTTATTTTTTTTTAAAGCATGGCTATTAATTATTTTATGATTTAAAATCAATTAAAAATGTGGGGCCTCTTAAGAATGTTGGCATCTATCATGATCATAGATATGGAATAAAACAGATGTTTAGACTCTGTCATAACATTCATTGAAATGTTATGCATAAACTATATTTGAGGAAATTAGGTTATAATTCAGCTTCTCTGTAATTGTTATGATTACACAAGCTGTAGACAGGTCAGGGCTAACAGCACATGTAAGACATCAGTTTTACTACTGTGGCAACAGAGGTAGCCTCTAGTCATCCTTACCCTCTTTTAAAACCAATTTGCATGCAGTGATTCAATTTGCTTCAATGAATGACTGCTATTAATGTGCTAAGAATTCTGATTTGTAGGTTTTTCGTTCAACTATTGCTGCTTTTTAAAGGTGCTGTGGCAAATTGCTTTTTGGGCATTTGGGTATGAATAACACTTTACAGCACTGCTGCCTCATCAATACTGCTTAAATTACACAGCATCAGGGAAGGAACTGAAACAGGAGCATGGGGGCAATCCTTTGATTCAAGAGGCAATATGTCTGCAGACATTAGAACTGGCTTAGACTATAGACTATCCTGGAGAAATAATATGAGGACAATAAAAATGAAAAATCAGATTAATCTCATGTGGGACTACAAATAGCAAAATCAGTTGGTGAGGGTTTTTTTGCAAGTATCATAGGAACTAGTAAAGTGAGCACTTCCAGGTTATAACATGCTTGATTTCCTCTAAAGGTCGTTAGGATTGGTGTAATTATAACAGCTGCTCATTAATTTAATGATGAGTTTTTCCATTCTAAGCCTAATATTCATTATTTTGCTTTTTGAATGATTTAGAGTAACACAGTAGGATAGCTTAATTCTGTTACTTGAGTTCATATTAGTTTAGTGTTGTTTTTTTTGTAACTAGCCATTTTATATATAGACTTACTATGCACTGCATATAGCCATTTATGTTATGCATATGTGAATCTATATACATTATTTATATACTAGGTGAATTCAAGATGGAACCAAATAAATAGCTTAATTTTTACCTTCCATTCAGTATACATATTTTCTTTGAGAAGATTTTTACATTTAATTACATCTTGAAAAATCAGAGCTAGTGAAATAGCTATCTGGGAGACACAAATGAAAAGGCTGATGCATATATAGTTGTTACTGCTTGATAGCCCAGATGGTACTATTAATTATTATTAATCATCCATACAGTGCTATGAACATAAGTGCTATTGTATGAAAGATAAATTTTCTGTGCTGTGCAGATCATAATAACAAGCCAGACAAAAGAAACAAAGCATGGGACACATGGGGAACTGTAGAGGCAGAATCCTGATGAGTATTATGGGGAAGATTGCTTAGAAAAACGAGTTCTCCGAACGGGTTTGAAGGAAAAGATAAAGGTATATGGTCTGTTCACAGGGCTGCCAGAGACCTTCTGGGTCAGCTCCCTGCAGACAAATCAAACATGAAATCACTTTTCATAAACTCTCCAAATTCTGTCTTTAAAGCATTTGGGGGTGAATTGCTCTCAGTACTTATGCCTGGAAGACTGACCCAGAACTGTGCTCTGAGAGTTAGAACCCATCTTCTCATTCCCGTTTCAACTTACTCATAGCCAGTTGATGGCCACCTACTCCCAAGCCAGTCTGATATTTATCTTAAAAAATAGTTCTCTCTCACATGATTGCCCCCATAACATACTCATATGCAGTATCTTTCCTCATGTTTCATTTTATTGGATTAATCTCTTTTCCTGAGAGATATAATCTTCATTGCCCCCCAAAATTGGTACATAACTTCTCTGCAGCTGTTGTCATTGCAGTTCATCTTTCTTTAATATGTTTATCAAAATGAAACATGTTATTAGAGTTGAGATCATGCCAGGAATTTTAAAATGACATGGAGGTTTCACCTTGTTAGTTTGAATCCTGGGAGGACCTCTCCAATTATGCTATAGAACTACCATGGATTTTCATGGCCATTTCTCTACGATAGGAGATAGCCATTCTATAACACCATTTCTAGCTAGTACAACCAGTCATTTCCCAGAGGAAGTATGTCCTAGCAAAAATTATTCTTGTTACTCTATACATTAGGATGCTGAATTAAGTGGACAAAATCAGCATACAAAAATATTGTCAGATTCCAGTGATCCTATAGTCCTAATAGCCTTCACACCTGGCTGACTCCTCTATATATTGCATACAGATCCAAGATGATAGAAGATTCTGTTACCTTAATCAAAAGCATCAACATTGAAGGGCAGTAGGAACTCAGAACTAGAGAATCATCATGTTTAAATTTCACTTAGCATACTGACTTCATTTTCCTGACTTTGTAGTCTGAAATTTTGTTGGTTGTTGAAGTCCAAACATTGCTTCCACTAGCACTAATCCTTCCTTTCCACTGCAAAACAGTCTATTTCTTCTTTTCTTTCTTAAATAAATGTTTATTTCCTCTATTGGCTCTGCATCCATTATTTACAAATTTGTTGCTCCTATTCCTTAAAAAACCCCCAGATTTTCATATGCCTTACCAGTTCACTTCAATAACCAATTTCCCTCAGTGTATCTAATCATCTCTATTTAATATTAAATCTTAGTTATTGGCATGCTCCTCTGAGTCTTTCATTTGATTTGCACTCAGATCCAAATCTCATTGTACATGCTTTTAGCAGTCAGCTTTAGCACAGTAAAACTTCCATTAGACTTCAACACTGGTTCTTTCCACTGCTGATTTTAAGCCTGTTACCTAAATCAGCTCTGCTGTCTCATTCAAGGGTAGCAATTAACTGCTTCCTGCATTACCTCACACACTTAACTGCTTCTATGCTACCCACAACACAGGATCCCCAGGGGTCTCTGTAAGCTGCGAACAACAACAATGGTACCCTTATGAAAAAACTACCAAGTACTTGGGTCTCACCCTTAGAATGGAAGGCATGGGAAGAGACTGGAAACAGAGCAAAGGAGTGTCCAAAGTTCAACACAGTTCAATGCCCATACATCAAGTTGTCAAAGACATCGTCACCTGTAAGAAATAAAGAAACTAAGTCATTTGGGAGAGAAAATTCTGTGTGGCTGCAGAAGACATACCTAAGAGAGCACTTAGAATAATTAAATTGGAAACAGTTTGAGGATCCCAAACTTTCACATAAAGGTAAAATTACAATTGTCATAAGAAGGAAATCAATATGGAGTATGTTTTATGACAGGTTTAGTTTACCATCTTGTTTAGCTTGTCATTACACACATACTCAAGGGGTTGCTTACAGATGCAAATATGGAATCCTTCCATCAATAAATTATTGTCCTTTAAATAAGCTTTTGGTTTAAGTAGAACATTACAAGAATTTGTTCCAACCAAGCTCAAAATTGCAAGCCACAGTTACAATTATTTATACATCAGCATCTCTGGTGTATCAGAGCATTTCTAATGAACTAATCTTTTGCTACTTGTCTGTAAAGACACTCAGGTCTCAGCCCAGTGCCTTAACCACAAAGCCCTCCATAAATCAATTTGAATTTTGAAGAGCTCTCTCAAGATTTTGGTTAGAATTCAAACTAAATGAGTAATTTTAAAAGTGTGAAAAAAGATCAGTTATTCTAAATGTTTGATTCTTTGATTTCTTGTTTCATTTAAGGTTTAAACCAGAAGCACCAAATTCCTGAAAGAAACATTGAGATTTTATTCAGCATTTGTTCTTGACATGCTATTTATACAGTATTTCCTATCAGGAAAAGTTAGTGGTATCTGTGCACACTATAACCCTTGTCATTAGACTTATCTGTGACATCCACTGTGCTACCCAAGGATTATAAAAATGTCTTTCAGATGTTTCTAACAGCAGTCTTTGAGACCTGCACAGATAAATTTCTGCTTTATGAACAGAACAGGAGCTTTATTTCCAAACTTTGAAACTTATATGGAAGAGTATTTCTTTTACTTACCAAGCATAAAAGTAGGCATGTCTATATATGTTTACACACCCACTTTTGTGTCTAGAACACGCTGCTACCACTATAGACAGCGGAGAAATTCATTTAGGGTTCCTTCTAAAGTCCATCAAGGGCCACTACTAGGGAACCTTCTCAATGAAGAATGCCTTTGTCTGTCATTTCTTGGTTATCATTAAGTGAATAGATTTATTCTTCCAAGAGATTTGAGAAAAAGAATAGCTGATGGTTTAGGCCAATTTGGTCTTATTTTCATTTGTTTATTTTACCTTGTCATGAATACTACTTTAATACATAGTTTGTGTTAGATCCTTGCTAAGACAAACAGTGGCTAAAATACAACAACTTCTGTGACAATTATGCTTTCATTCATTTACGAATACCAGGCTTTGTTTGATTCCATATTCATGGCACTAAGACAAATGTAGAGATTATGTTGTCTCTGCTTCCTTCCCAGAGTAAAATGTCAGGTATTAGGCAATAATCCTTCTGTACCTATGATTGGCTGTTATAGAGAACAGTCCCAAGAAGAAGCAATATAACTCTTAAAGCAAATCAACATGGTTTTGTTTTTATGGCCCAGAAACGTACCACCTTCTAAACTTTTTTGCATGTTTTAGCGTTTGTGAAAACGTGACATTTTCCTGAATGGTTTGAGAAGAGAGAGAAATATCATGCACACAGTTGAAATGTCACCAGTTATGACCTATGAGCTTGGTACAACTTAGCCCTTGTGGTTGAGGGCCTTGCTGGTCTAGCAGTTAGTGATATGTGTGAGGAAACAGTGACACTGTGAAAAAAACATGGATGTGAATGAATGCCAGTATAATCTTTATCATATCAGCTTGGGGTTTTTTCTTTTCTCCTTGATTTGAAATGCATAATTACTCACCCTCAATAAAGTCAAAAAGTGTGATATTAACTCAATTTCTTGTTGCTATGTGACAAAAACATGACTATTTTTATCATGGTGGTAACATGCAATGTAGTGGCACTATAATGGTTTGCTGTGGAAGTTTTAGGCTATGCCTTTAAAATTTAACTGCAGATTTTGACCAGAAAAGTTGAAAAATATAAATAAATCACTATTGGGTGTAAAAAGGAAAACAAAAGGTTTTTCTAAGCAAATTCATTGGATAAATGTCTGGGATAAGGGAAGCTGTATCATAACAATTCTTCACATTTCACTTCCATTCCCATTCCTTTTCTCTTCTCCTCTGATCTTGGCTGTTCTGCTTTGCCCAGGGGAAGATAATGCTTCCATCTGACCTTGAGATAAGACAACACTGCTTTGTCCCAGCTTCTCTATCTCTCTCTTCGTACAAGGGGGGTTTGGGAGGTTTGGAGAGGGGGCAGTGGAGCAGCTTCCCTGGTTTCTTTTTGACCAGGGGGGTTTCCATGTTGTTTGCTAACTGTAAATATCTGTATAATATTGTAACTACTGTATATTTTGTACATATTCATTGAATTCCATTGTAGAATGTAGTTTTTTGCTTGTAAATACAGCTTCATTTGCTTCTAACTGAGTTAGTCCAGCTAAAGTCAATGCCAGGGGAAAGTTCAACCCACCACACTTGCATATAGTTCTCAGTTATTGTCATCTGTGGAAAACCAATATTATTTTGTAGGAAAATAAGAAAAGGTTCAGGGTATCATGTCCCACCTTATTTTAATTTTTGAAATACATTGTTGAGACAAGCCTCTAAGATGAAGTGGAAGTTCATTAGGAAATTTCTGTACGTGGGAAGGCATTGTGACCTTGCATTGTTCAACATTAAGTTACTCGGATTCAGCTATCCAGATGAACTGGAGATTTCAGTTTGAGGACATGTTCAGGAGTAGTCACACAAAATATACTAACATCAGTTTGACTTTGCAACTTAAAAATGAGTGCACAGTCCATGAAGTTCACAGCCAAGCAAGGTGCTATATGATCACAATAAAAAAGAAATTACATCTAGAAATGGCGTGCTGCTATACATTTTTATAGTAGGATTTTAAGAAAAAACATTTCCTACATCTATTATAATACAGCACCATTCAGTGTAAAAATTACTCTTAAAATTTATAGCTATATTTTATCATCAATAGTTAAGCATGAAATAAGTTAATATAATTTTTTTTTCTCTGTAGAAACAGAATACAGTGTTTTCCCACACACTTTCCTCACTGTCATTTTCATATAAGGGCAGCAATTTTTAAATCAAGCTCTGTAACAAAAAGTTGGGGTTTTTGTGGGGTTTTTTGTTTGTTTGTTTTGGGGTATTTTTGAGATTTGGGGTTTTTTGGGGATTTTTTTGAGAAAAGGACAAAACAGGTTAAAGCTCAAATGCCCAGAATTGATTTTGTCATTGTAACTTGAAAGGAAAAACTTTTCAGATGTTGTCAAAATGAAACAGATAAATTTTTGCATTATATTGCTGTGTTCATTCACAGATGTAATAAAGTGAGGTTTTAGAGATATCTGAACTTCCCCTTGACGTCTGTGTTTACCCAAACCACTATATTACACAGGGTTGCTACGCAGTGTTTTCAGAAACTCCAGTCAAAGCAGCTGTACATGAAAAATCGCTTTGTGCTTGTACTGTTTAATAGTACATGTATGATTCATCTGTATGTGAGCACTAACCTTTTCTGGTGGGTTGATCCTGGCAGATGTCCACAAAAGCACTCCCCCTCCTTAGCTAGACAGGGAAAAGAAAATGTAATGAAAAGCTTGTAAGTCAAAACAGAATCAAATCGGAAGAGAGGGAGAGGGAGAGGGAGAGGGAGAGGGAGAGGGAGAGGGAGAGGGAGAGGGAGAGGGAGAGGAGAGGGAGAGGGAGAGGGAGAGGGAGAGGGAGAGGGAGAGGGAGAGGGAGAGGGAGAGGGAGGGCCAGGTTTAGCTATATAGGACACGAAATACTGTATTAGGTATTTAGTAGTCATAGCACCAGCTTGGAATCCTGAGGATCTAGAACACCAAATCTGATCTATATGTAGAAAGTATCATACTCAGTACCATAAAATGTCAGGCCCTTTCACTCAATGCATTTCCCTTCCTCAAATTTTTTTCTCCTTCAATGTATTTTTGAGATTTTGATGTAGGAACTTTTTGTGGAGGGGTAAAAAGTAGAAAAGATGAAGCTGTGAGTAAAATTAGCAGAGTCTATAATTCACGAACCTTGAAGCAAGTTTTATTTTTACTTATACACTTGCACTTTGGCGAGGTTGCTTGCCATTATGCCTTAAATATGGAAATTCAGCTGTTATGGGTTATGTTTCTGACCATTTTGCAGGCTTCCTGTGAAAATAATTCAATTCGAGTCATCTTCTACCAAATCTTAAATACGTGTATTTGAAAGCTGGGACATTAAGGTTTGCACATTTTTGCATAAGCAAATGCTAAATATACCAGATATGAATGCAGGAACCTGGCATAACACTACCATTTTATGCCTCTTGAATTTTTCTGTTATCTGTGATAGTTAATTTAAATTGAAGAAGTGTGTTGATTCAGAATTTCCATCTTTCTCTAAATTGTTTTTCTTCTAAAGGAAATGCTTCTTTTGAATCACATGCTTTCATCATCCATCACCCCACTCTTACTATATAAGAAAAACAATGTCATTCTGGGGAACATACCAACTATGGATATTTTGCACCACAGCCCTTCTAAAGGAACACTGGACAGAGGCCAAAGACATTTTGACAAGATTTTGTTCCAGGTTGCAAGCAAAGAAAAATATGAGCCATTTCCAAACAAAACAGTAGCCCAAATATTTTCACTTCCTTTTAGAACTGCACTGTAAACCTGTTTGTATGGGGATGCAGCCTGATTGCAGCTAAGCCAGTAAACTGCTAATGAAACCGCTGCATGCAAAGCTCTATGTTTGCTGAACATGAGCCAGCTCAGGGTCATGGTAGTGCAGCTACATAAGGTATGCCATAACCAATAAGCTATGCTCAGTGTTTTCCTCATTCACATAAGGGCCTTATCAAGAAAAACAGATGTTTGTCAATAATTCCTATAACCATCTGAGTTAAAATTAAGTTTTTGAGTAATATTTTTACTTTTTAAATTCAATTTTACAATCAAGTCATTTCTGAAGCAATTTCTAAGTTAGCAAGAAGAGAAAACAACTCTTCCCTAGGAATTATTGCTAAGATGATGTAAGTGATATTACTTCACTGATTCAAAGACTTTCATCAGTATTATTCTGCCTTGTTTGGCTCAGTCAGCCACTTGCATCCATTTAATTTCTACTTTGTTTTCTTGTTTCTAATTGCAACTAATAATGTGTCTTCACTATGTTTCTAGGTGGTGGAAACTATAAATTTTACTGGTCCCAAAGCCTTTCTTTCAGCTACAAATTGGTTGTGTTCCTCTTTGTTTTTGACCTATGCCTTTCAGTCTGATCATAAGAATTCTTAAAGCTATTATTTTTTGCAATGATGTTATTACTTTTTTGATTCAATCTGATTTAGAGACAATAAACATAGTTTCTAGCCAATGAAATAATAGTTTGTTGGCATTCTGTGTTGAATTGTTTAATAAAAATGAAGTTTTTAATGTACAAACCAGAATCTGTATAGTTGGTTACATTATTTGGTGCAGACAATGGCTAACATTCACATTTTAACCTCATTCCCACTGTGAAATATCTTTAATCCCTCAGAAATAAATTGTAGATCATCAACTATAAAACTGACTCTTCAGGAAAGCCATTCACTTTCAAAGTCAAGGTTGTAAAATGTTTTTTTTTTTCAGACAATATGACTCCTGTTCAGCTCATCTGAGTAATAATTATTCAAAGCACATTGTGACTTCTCCACAAGGCTTCAAACATCCTCCCATAAAACCCACAGAGGCAGTCTGGATCTTTTTCTGGTGGGTACCAAAGAACAAGGCTCTACTGCCTAACTTCTTGTGGAACAGAATCATTATTTAGATATAAAATTATTTAGATATAAAATTATTAGAAAGGATACTGAATAAATCAAGGGACACTACACTATCTAAAAATCCAGTGAAATTTAATATGGTTTGTTTTCCGGCAGTATCCTTTGATCCTTGTAAACCTTGCTGGTGGCTATAGGCTACTTACTTCCCTAGACAATATGAACTTTCTAACCCAGACATCTTGGAAACTAAAGCATCTTGCAATATAATAGGAAGATGAAGTCCATCATGTGAGATAGCAAATTTGGTCAAATATTTCAAATTGACACTATTTCTAATTCGGCTCAGTACAATAATCCTGCATTTAGTCCTTGCTTGTGTGTGGGGGGGAAATGACTATATTTTCTTGAATCCTTTAGGGATTCATAATGCTCAGACTGCACTGTTGTTTGAAGTAGTTTCTATCAAATCAATTCCACCTTCAACGTTAGTGATTTTCTTGTTGCATCTTCAGATCCAATTAAACCAATCATGCCTTTTCAATTAACTACAATTACCTTAATTAGATGAGAATAATAAAAAAAAAGGCAAAACAACTTCCAAAGTTAATCAAGTTAGTATACCCTTATTTATAGACTGAAATCAAGCCTCTGCGTGTTTTAGTTTAGCTTTCAACCTCATCACAAACCAACGTCAAAGAGCTTTAAGAGAACAGCAGCAACATACAGTCAGCTCAATTTTAAGAGGGAAACCCCAGAGCTGTGGTTTATTCTCTGGAACCTGTTATTTATCCCTAGATAGGGAGCAGGCCTGAGACCCGCTGAGAGCAGTGATGTGGAAGAAAGAAGTTCACAGTATGAAGAAAAAGGGATTGATCACATGGGAGAATTATAGAAAGGTAGTCAGGGTATGTAGGGATGCAACAAGGAAAGCTAAAGCTCCTTTAGAATAAAATCTGGTCAAGGAAGTAAAATACAGCAAAAAGGGATTCTTCAAATACATTTGTGACAAAAGGAAGAACAGGGAAAACGTAGGCCCAGCTCCTGCTGAATGAGGAGGAAGCTCTGATAACTAGGGATGTAGAAAAGGCAGAGCTACTGAAAGCCTTCCTTGCTTCAGTGTTTACTGCTAGGACTGTCTCCCCTTCCTTTCCCCCCCCCCACTTCCCCCTTCCTCAATCCCAGGAATTCCAGACCCTGGGAATAAGAAAGCCCGGAAGAAGGACTCTAGGACTCTACACTGGTCAATGAGGATTGGGTTAGAGCTCATTTAAGAAAGCTGAATATACATAAATCCATGGCTATGTGTCCTGGTTGCCAAAAAGGCCAATAGTATACTTGGGTGCATTGAGAAGGGTGTACTCAGAAGATCAAGGGAGGTTCTTCTCCCCCTCTATTCAGCCCTAGTTAGACCACATCTGGAATCTGGTGTACATGTCTGGGCTCCCCACTTCAACAGGGACTGGGAACTACTGAAGAGAGCTCAACAGAGAGCTACAAGATTGATTAAGGGACCGGAGCATCTCTCTTAGGAGGAAAGACTGAGAGGCCTGGGGATGTTTAGTCTGGAAAAGAGAAGGCAGGGAGGGGACCTTATCAATATCTGTATATATCTGAAGGGTGACTATCAGGAGGATAAAGTCAGTCTCTTTTCAGTGATACCCTGTGATAGGATGAGGGGCAATAGATGTAAACTCAATCACAGAAAATTCCATCTCGATATGACAAAAAAAGGCATACACGCAATGGTGATGTTAGGTTCATAAGACCAAACTAAACCTGGACTGGAGCACAACCCCTAAATCACATGTGAAGCAGATACATGAGGTGAGTCTCAATACCAACTAATTCAGTATAGGGATACAGTGAACTGCACTGGATTACTAGCTGGTGAAGACACAGCACAAGTTTTGGTGTATTTGAGCTGGTGAACTGGATGTGAGATTGTCTCTTTACCACAATAAGCCTAATAAAGAATGAGAAGTAACATGAAATGTAATCCAAACTAATACATTAAACCTGCAACGCATGTATCTGTAACAATGTAGTGCTACAGGCTGGGGTCAGAGTGGCTGGAGAAAGGCCAGGCAGAAAGGGACCTCGGGGTACTGGTTGATAGCAGGCTGAACATAAGCCGTCAGTGTGCTCAGGTGGCCAAGAACGCCAAAGGCATCCAGGTCTGTATCAGGAACAGTGTGGCCAGTGGGAGCAGGGAGGTCATTCTGCCCCTGTACACTGCACTGGTTAGGCCACACCTTGAGTCCTGTGTCCAGTTCTGGGCCCCTCAGTTTAGGAAAGATGTTGAGTTGCTGGAATGTGTCCAGAGAAGGGCAACAAAGCTGGGGAGAGGTCTCAAGCACAAGCCTTGTGAGGAGAGGCTGAGGGAGCTGGGGTTGCTTAGCCTGAAGAAGAGGAGGCTCAGAGGAGACCTTATTACTGTCTACAACTGCCTGAAGGGAGGCTGTAGCCAGGTGGGAGTTGGTGTCTTCTCTTAGGCAACCATCACCAGAACAAGAGGACATAGTCTCAAGCTGCACCAGGGGAGGTTTAGGCTGGATGTTAGGAGGAAGTTCTTCACAGAGTGATTGGCCATTGGAATGGGCTGCCCAGGGAGGTGGTGGAGTTACCATCACTGGAGGTGTTTAAGAAGAAACTGGATGGGGTGCTTGGTGCCATAGTTTAGTTGATTAGATGGTGCTGGGTAATAGGTTGGACTCAATGATCTCAAAGTTCTTTTCAAACCTGGTTAATTCTCTTCTAATGATGGTGCATACTGATGTTGGCACGCATCCATCTTCCTTCAGTCACTCCTTTTCTCATGTGTGGCTTTTGTCTCCTTTCTTTCCTGGAGAACATAAACAATTTCCTTTAAAGCACTGAAGCTGTCTGAAATCAAACAGATAAACAATGTTTCCCCACATCTTTTCGCCCAAGATCGTGTCCTTACAGCATGTTCCATTAGCTGATATTGGGCAGATTTTATAGCGCAGCTGGTAGCATAATAAAGCTGCAGAAATTTCAAAAGATTAATTTGTTACAGTTGAGATTAAAACAATTAGCTTTGTGCTACTATTGGCCCAACCAGTGTTTTGCAAGCATGTAATTTCCCTCCATCAAACATGCTTGACAAAAGAGTGGATGAAAGATTGAAAATACATGCATGCCTTTATGAGCGCTAATAAATGGGGAGAAACCCTTTGAAAAATGCATTCTGTAGTCCTGAAATATTTTCTTCATTCATGTGTGTAGAGAAATTTTGCCTGCCTTTTATTTTAAACATTTATAGCTCCCTAACAATTAATAGCAATTTATATCCCAATGCCAAGTACCATTTTTTTAATAACTCTTATTAAGTACAGCTATGTTTGAGTTTCTTCCATATTACTGTATTTTTAACTTGCAAGCATTTCTTGTCGAATGGGAAGAGGATGGAAATCACTCCTTACCTTAATCTGAATCAATTTGAAGCAATTCCAGAAGCCCGTTCTTTGTAACTTTCTTAGAACTAGCTTATTAGAATTATTTTTATGCACTTATAATTCACTGAAATTAAAAATAAAGTTAAAAAAAAAAACCACATTATTAACTTCCATCAAGTTTTCACTTTTCTGAATAGATAAAGACTCCTCACAAGAATGGTTAGGAACTGATTTAGTATTTTAGTATTTTTTTTCTCAGCTCATGTTATTTTGTTAAGTTGAACTAATAGGATAGGATAGGATAGGATAGGATAGAATAGAATAGAATAGAATAGAATAGAATAGAATAGAATAGAATAGAATAGAATAGAATAGAATAGAATAGACCAGGTTGGAAGAGACCTTCAAGATCATCACGTCCAACCTATCAACCAATCCAACCCACCTAAACAACTAAACCATGGCACCAAGCACCCCATCAAGTCTCCTCCTGATCACCTCCAATGATGGTGACTCCACCACCTCCCTGGGCAGCACATTCCAAGGGGCAATCACTCTCTCTGCATAGAATTTCTTCCTAACATCCAGCCTAAACCTGCCCTGGTGCAGCCTGAGACTGTGTCCTCTTGTTCTGGTGCTGGCTGCCTGGGAGAAGAGACCAACCTCTGCCTGTCTACAACCTCCCTTCAGGTAGTTGTAGAGAGCAATAAGGTCACCCCTGCATCTCCCTTTCTTCAGGCTAAGCAACCCCAGATCCCTCAGCCTCTCCTCGTAGGGCTTGTGCTCCAAACCCCTCACCAACTTCGTTGCCCTTCTCTGGATATGCTCCAGCAAGTCAACATCCTTCCTAAACTGAGGGGCCCAGAACTGGACACAGTAGTCAAGATGTGGCCTAACCAGTGCAGCATACAGGGGGAGAATGACCTCCCTGCTCCTGCTGGCCACACTGTTCTAATAGCACTAGCTAAAGTTACTGTAAAAATTGCATCCAAATCTCTTCCATCAGCATTCAAGAATGAACTGCTCTTCACTTGCATTTCAGTTCTTGGCTTTATCTGAGTAAAGATCTAAACTCTAGCAAATTTTATGTTGATTTTGGATGGAAGACAGATGTTCCTGGAAAACTAGGTTGACAGCGACCTATTTCAGTGGGAATAAGACCTGGACAGGTTGGAGAGCTGGGCAGAGAGTAACTTTATGAAGTGCAACAAGGGCAAGTTTAGAGTCTTGAGGAATAACCCCACACTTCAGTACAGGTTAGGGACTGACCTGCAAGAAAGTGTCTTCATGAAGAGCCTGGGAGCGCTGGTGCATTAGGAAGAATGTTGGCCATCAGTTCAAGGGAGGTTGTGCTGGTGTGGCTGGACCTGGACTCCCCAGTTCAAGGACAGAGAACTGCTGGAGAGAGTCCAACAGCATGCCATAAGGATAACTAGGAGACTGGAGCATCTTTCCTGCAAGGACAGGCTGACAGACCTGGGGCTTGTTACTCTGAGAGAGAGAAGAATGAGAGGGAATCTTATAAATGCCTACAAATATCTAGAGGGTGGAGCTCATGAGGATGGCACTGGGCTCTTCTGAGTGGAACTCAGTGATAGGACAAGGAGGGTGGGGGTGAGTGGGGGGAGAAGGTTGGAGTAGATGGTCTCCAGAGGTACCTTTCAACTCCTAAAATTCTATGATTCTGTGTTTCTAAGTCCAGTAAGTAACTCAGTGAAAGAAAAGGGACAAAGAGATTTCTAATTGTAGGGGGGGGGTTGGCTCAGACACATTCTCTAAAAAAAAATAATCTCCCTGCCTCAAGCTAGATTTAATAATCCTAAAATCTACATTTTTCTTTCTTTTTTTATTCACTGTGTAGATGAAATGCATGGATTGTTTTCCTCCAAGGACATGTATATCATAGTTTCCATGGCACTCTTTGCTTAAAGTATAAAATGTGTTTGGCCACACTTCAAACAGCACCTCATGTATTTCATCTTCAGCCATTCTGAAAAATTAAGTGCATGAGGCTTGGTAATGATGAGGATGTTTTTGTATATCAGTCAGGTGGAAATTGGAAAGGTGAAATCAAGTGTACAGCTATTAGGAAATGTGCTGGTGAGTAGATGTAATCAGGTTGATAAAATGTAACACCTCGGACCCTTTTCTGGGTCATTTAGAGATGAAAGAATGGCCCAGTGCAACACATGACAGATAATAAACTGGAGCACTTTGACTGATTTACAATAGCTAAAGATTAGAAATTGATTTTTTATTGTATTCTCTTTTTCTTTGTTTCCAATATTTAGTTTTTTAGTGTCTGCCATTTAACACAGGCTGGGTGCCAAAACTGTCTTAGAAAGTCTGCTGTGCCAGATGTCACCCTTTTGCCCTTTTGCTCTGTCTGCAAATTTTCTTTTAAGAGCATTTGAAACTAAGTGAGCACACATTTTCCAGTAAAAGAGGCACTATGAGTAACACCTTTTGTGTTTTTTGAATAACACCCACAAAGTTCAGAACACATTATAATCAACTACATCAACTATATATTTCAAAAAGGTTATTCTTAACTCTTAGATATGTGGAGTGTGTTTTAATTGTGTTTTGAGCTTCTTGTGTGCAAGAGGTCTGTTCTATTATTTCCAAAGGAGAAAACTTCTCCTGTTAGGATTCATTATGTGGGAAAAGGACTGATTTCCTAAGGTTTTATCCCTTAAACAGTAAATTTCCAGAATGTAGAAGTGTCCATTCTCAGGTTATACCAATGATTAAAAACATTTTATTTTAATTTAAATTAAATGAGACATACAAATTCTTATTTCTCAATTTTCCCACTCTTCAAGTACCAGTAACTGTTCAGTCAAAGACCTTTAAAATAAGGAGTGGGTTCTCTCTTTGTAGGACAAAGAACTGTAACATTTTCTTTGCCTTTGAAAAAAATGTCTAAAAACTGTTGTGTATTTCATTGCAGGGTAGACCTGGACTGATTTAGTCTGGCCACAGAAGATGAGTGTTACTTGTTCTTATAATAAAATGTGCAATAAAATAAACAAAGGGCAAAAATTCTCAGCCAACATATCTACAGATTGGTTCACTGAGATAAAGGAACTATAATTTGAATAAAGTATCCTGGTTATGTATGCAAATTCACAGACAAGGGCTAGGAGCAACCCTCTGGAAAGAGATCTAGGATTGATGGCAGGTTGAACATGACTCCACAGTGTGAGCTGGGAGCCAAAGGGACAATTGTGTCTTGGCATGCACCAAGCACAACATAGCTGGCCAGTCAGGAGAGGCAATTGTCCTGCTCTACACTGGGCACCTCAAGTACTGCGTGCAATTTTGGATTCCTCATTATAAAGACATACAAAGGTGGGTGATCAAGACCATGAAAGGCCTTGAGGGCATGGTTTGTGAGAAGCAATTGAGATCACTTGGCTTGCTCAACCTGGAGAAGAGAAGGTCGAGGTTTGAACTCATCACAGTCTACACCTTTTCAGGTGGGAGCAGTGGAGGGGGAGATGCTGGTCTATTCTCTCAGGTGACCAGCAGTAGAACACAAGGAAATGGAATGAAGCCACATCAGGGCAAGTTCAGAGTGGACTTTAGGAAAAGATTTTTCCCTGTGAGAGTGATCACTGGTAGAGGCTCCCTAGTGAAGCGGTTATGGTACCAAACCTGTCAGAGGTCAAGGAGTGTCTGGACAATGCTCTTAGTCATGTGATTTAGGTAGTCCTGCAAGAAGCAGGTAGGTGAACTTGATGATCTTTATATATCCCTTCCAACTCAAGATATTCCATGATTTTATGCAAATATTGAAATACTCAGATAAAGCCACTATGGAATTGCTCACATTAAGTTATGGAGCCAATGATCTGAGCTATCAGTCCAGGCTCCCTTTATGCACAGTGGGGAGAAATAGTCACTTTAAGGACATACTTTATCTTAGTTTAAAATCTGATTAAAAACCAGAGCATAAAAATTATCCATAGAGCCATTTATTCACTAAAATGAAACCCACACTGGCTAGTTTATGTGCAGCCATCTACACAGCAAGGTTCAAAGTTTTGTGTGAAGACATTGCTTCCTGCTTTGGAGCACAAGTCAGCAGCACCACTGACCTGCTCACCAATATCAACCAATTGGGGTGTCAGGAAAACTTGATTGTTACACATGCATGCAATTGGGGTAAGAATAGTTTTGCACATGTCAGTTTCTGGGTAAGTGTTGGAAAACTACAAATCATCCCCTCTTCCTCTTCATGGAATGTATTACCATCCATTGATACAGAAAGGTGACATTACACTAATTTCACATATAAAGCTCCATACTGAAGGTATCCATAAATGAAATTGATCCAACACAATGACAGGAAATCTTTCTGTACTGAAAAAAGCAGAAACCTTAGTCTACTGAATAATAAAATATGTCATGTACAACCTCTGTTAACGAAATAAGAACCAATGCAGAATGATGTCCAGTGAAAGGTCATTTAGAGTATACCTGTAAGGGTTTCATCTAGGTATGTACAACTCTCATCTTGCTATTTCTGTTACTTTGATTTTATATATATATCTATATATCTTTTTTTTTTTTGCATTACATTTTGGTGGGTTTAAGTGAGCAGTAATATGTAGAATAGATATTAAAAGTTCTGTAATTTACACAGTGTTTGAAGAGTGAGTCTGTCTCAAGGAAATAGAATAAAATTTATGTTCTGAATAGATAGAATGCCAATATTTTTATGTAAAGGACATGTTATTAAAGAAAGTATCTGCAAAACAATCTCCTTTTTGCAACCACTTAAGATAAAAATGATCAGCAAGGAAATATTGTAGAATCATTGACTTATTTAAATTCTTGTTTATGTACATGTCAGCACTCATTTTCACAGTTGGTCAAAAATATTTGTGACAAGGCTTTGAAAGTTTTCAGTGAACTCTGCTGTCAAAGTGGGTGTGATGATTAGCTCTTGGAACTCATGTTTTGAATAATGAAAAGCAGTTTAGTAGGGTCGCAAGTAGTCAAAAATAGCTATTCAAAGGTCAGATCACTTGTGTATCTGCTTTGTCTTTCTTTTTGTAAGGAAAGTAAAAAATGAAAGACATCAGAACACTCCTTGCTAAGAATAAATGTCAAAGTCATCTCTAAAGGAAGACTAATAAAAACTATATTTTCATTATAATTAAAAATAATTAAATCTGAACAAATGATTCTTTGTTGAAAAAAGAATGTAGTTGTTTTCAAAGTTTAACTTTCTGCAGCAGGACAATTGAAACAAAAATATCTCTGATTTACAATCTCCATAGTTTAATTTGTGGCATTTTGCATGCAATGATAGCTAGTGAAGGAGACTACCTTTAAAATGCTATTAAATTCCAGGACTTCCATGTGTGCTTGTGTGACCTGCTTTACTGCAGAATGAAAAATACTTCCCCTTGTTAACCATATCTCTTAATTCAGTATTCTATTATGTTACCATAAAGCTATCAAAACAAGCTCTAGTTTAGTAGAGTGGAATCATACAGCTAACCATTCCACATGTTACCAGGATGTGTCTGAAAACAAACTCCATGATTATTTCATAGGATAATTTTACTGTTGTGATGCTTTTTTCTTTTCATAGAGTCATAGAATCAATAAAGTTGTAAAAGACCTCAGAGATCAAATCCAACCTATCACCCAGCACCTCATGACTAACTAAACCATGGTTTCAAGTGCCATGTCCAATCTCTTTTTGAACACCTCCAGGGACAGTGACTCCACCATGTCCAAACATCCTCCTAACATCCAGCCTAAACTTCCCCTGGCACAGCTTGAGACTGTGTTCTGATGCTGGGTGCCTGGGAGAAGACACCAACCCCCACCTGGCTACAACCTCCTTTCAGGTAGCTGTAGAGAGCAGTAAGGTCTCCCCTGAGCCTCCTCTTCCCCAGGCTAAGCAACCCCAGCTCCCTCAGCCTTTCCTCATAGGGCTTGTGCTCCAACCCCCTCACCAGCTTTGTAGCCCTTCTCTGGACACATTCCAGCAAGTCAACATCTTTCCTAAACCGAGGGGCCCAGAACTGGACACAGTCACTAAAATTTAATTGCAAGCATTGATTTACCTGAACTTGTGGGTTTGTCCTATAATAATTAAATATAGCACAGTTTTCTTCAGTTATTTTGGGATGTGGACCTGTGATTTGAAATTCATGATAACAAGGAAGATTAAAACAAATTTCCAAGCACAGAGTAGCATCCTCCTAAGGCCTACATTATAATTTTTAAAAATTACTAATATTCCCAGTCAGTAGGCCATAATTTGACAATTAGGTTCATAGAGATTAAAAGAGTCTGAGTATTTCTACCTTCCTTATTTATGTTATTGGTCTATGGCAGGGGAAGAGGTGGGTTCTGGTGGTGGTTTGGTACTGCATTTTTAAAATTCATTATTTTAATTACTAAAATGCTTTAATTCTGAATTATTCTTTTAGACCCCTGAAGTCTGGATGAATTCCAAGGAAGCAAGTGTCAGAACATTGCTCACCTAAGGCACTGTTTCAGAAACACATTCTTATTGTACCTACCAAAAGAATGTTCCTTCTTACTCATTGTTCTACTGCCTTTCTCTATAGCATTAACAATTTTAAGCTGAAAATATTGTTCCCATTTTGGTAAACCACAGCTGAAGTTTAATTAAGCTTTTGTATCCCCTGGAGTAAGACGCAAAGCGAAAATAAAACACACACACAAACCAAACCCTTACAGCAGTTAGGAAGAAGAGAAGTGGGTGTTTGGGGAGATTTGAAAGAAAAGGAACTTTTTCAGGTGTTCGACTAGTTGATTACTTATTTAACATCCAGCTCCAGTACATTAAATTTGCAGTGCTCAGCTTCACATTGTGATGTGTTCAGCTGTATACCTTTTAAAAGCAAAAACCCCAACTCTTTACATTTATTAAAAGCAATAGGATTAATTAGAAGGCCAGACATAAGTAGTGTGTAACGTAATCAAGTGTTGGTTTATCAGGGAACTATAAAGAGATTACTTTATGTCATATATACTTTAACTGCACAGTATATTACCTATACTTTACATATACAGAAACATATACTCAAACATATGCAGTTGGAAGTTACCAAAAAGCCTTTTCTCTAAATTAAAATAACAGCTGATTAAAAGGAAATGTTATCATACCACGTTGGGATTTTGTTTTGCCAAAGCTACAGATGTGGCATTTAGGCTGAAGCTTGTCAGTGATCCACCTTCGGTATATGAACTTTTTAAGCTTAATCCATATGAGATGTCACACAGTGGTGCAGAATCAATCTAAATTAGAACACAAGCCATCAGCATATTGACTGGTTGGCAATCTACTAGTATGACAACCTCACTCAAAAGACAGAGCTCTTAAGCTTCCACAATTTTAGTAAAAAATTACCACTGTGAAACAGTTTTCAAAGCCAACTGCATTTCTTTTGTTTTCAGAGACACAATTTGTTCTGCACATCCTTTTGGTTTTGTTATGGCTTGCTTTTTCTCCCTTTTCCAGAGTACCAAATAATATGTTTCAGCTAGGTTTAATCATGTGTCCTAAAATTCTTTCAGATGCAATGATTAACAGAATGCTAAAATTGAGATGAATAATTTATTAATTCAGTGAGTATCCTTCATTGATTAACTATGCAACATCTACCAAAAACTTAATTTTCAATATCTACTTCTGTAATATGTTTATTTGCATGGCATACTGCAGAGAAACAAAACATACCTCAAATAATAACCTTGCATTTTTCATTCATGTTGTTATTAAGTCATGGTATGGAAAACCATCATCACATCAGGGACTTTTGGCATCAGTGATATTCTCAAATTCCCTGCCTAATTTTGTAGATACCTACTCTTCCATTTGAAAATCACCACAAAATTACAGGTCTCACCAAAAAACTCTCTACCATCATCTCAACAGCTAGAAAACATAGCTGGAAACATAGCTGGAAAAGATGGAGTTGGCAGTGGTGCTGATGATGCTTCAGCCTCAATCCATGAAGTCAGCAGGAACGTGGCCCAACTATCTCTGTCAAAAGGAGTTTGACCATCCACTCCAGGGAATGGCCTAATTGGGCAACCACATGATATGCATAAGCAGTACTCTGTCTGTCTTTCCTGCTGTGGGTATTACACTTTAAAAGGAGGATACGTCAACACACAAGGAGAGATCATGAGTGAATTATTTCATAGACTGGCTGTAATAGCTTTGCTGGGAACAACAGATTGAAGTCAGTGTCACTGGTTTGGTGGATACGGTGTATGTAATTACAAACAATTATTTGACTGAATGTCCCTGTGTGCTAAATGTATCTCAATTTGAGTCACAGCATTTTCCTTGTCACTTCCAACTACTTCATTCCTCTCAATATAATAGCTGTTGACAATTTTCTATACTGACAGTAGACCTGAAGATCTATATGTTCTATATTCACTGTAAAGTCAACACTGGAATTTCAGAAGGATGCATAGCAATGTTTAACATTATGAATGCCAACATTGCCAATATAATCTCCACTTAGTAAATCAGTTCTGAAGTGATTAGTGCCATAACACTTATGCTCAAGATGCATCATAGCAGAACCAGACCCATCTCTGATAATGGGTCTTTGATAATAATTATCAAAGGAACTTTGATAATGACCCTGAAGATGACCAGCAGTAGTGCAAAGCTGCAGAGACTTCAGTGAGGAAAGTGGAGGTTTTAAAGCACAAAAGAACCCAAACTGTAGCAAGTAAAATAATTAAACATATCTCATGGTTAATGTGAATGCCAGTTGTGGGTGGGGTTCACCTCCCACACTGAATACTCACTCTATCAGAGAACACACTTAATACTTTTAATACTTTTTCTTCTCCATTTTTCCTCTCCAGTTTTACAGGGAAACTGGAGTGATCCTGGAATCTAATGTATGAGCTTTTTGAAGTCCAGCAGTCACCATGAATAAACTTCCACCACATAAGCAACACTTCTATTCTTCCTTTGCAAGTTTTACTGGACCTCATGAAACTGTTCAAGGCAAAACATTCCATAGATCTCAAAATATTTAAAAGTTTGCAGTATGATTTTGCACTGTGTCTACTTGGAATATGTTGAAAACTGGGAAGCATTGATTAAAATTCTTCAAATTTCATAGCTGAATACAATGAACATTTAAAATTTTTCACCAACAACCCCCCTGAAACTCCAGAAATTGAAGAAAACAAGGAATTAAAACCTTATACTCTCAGTTTTAACTTGTGCAATAATTAATTTTTTTAAGGGTCTTTGACTTAAATTTCTCTTCCAAAATTAATTTAAGAAATATTTAGAAAAAATAATTTCCAACAGCTTACATTTTAACTAATTGCTGTTTTGATTTGACACTTTGAACATCATAGTGTTCAAAGATAATTTTTTGATAGAGAAGTTTTGAAATACTATTTGTTGAGGATTTTGGAATATTTTCATTTGTAAATTTTATTGGTAAATGCACCATATGAAATGAAATTAGTTTTACCTAGCTGTGATGGGTTATGCCCATCCTGAAAGCAGGGGGGGGGAGGATTTGTGAGAGCTTTGCCCTCCCTGTAGGGGTTTTTCCCCCTGGGAAACTGAGGTAGTCTGCTCCACTCCCCCTCCCTGTCTACCAAGGCTATAAAAAGGACACTGCAGCTATTAGCTCTCTGGGCCCCTGCCTTTGCCTGGACAAGGACTGCCACTGGCTCCCTGCTTCCCCGCCACATGGTCCTCCCTGCTACATCTCTGCCTTTGCGCCTTTGCAAAGGCCTGGTTCTGTATTTCTTTTTTCTTTTTTTTTTTTCCTTCCATCCATCCTTGTTCCTTCCAAGCCAAATCCAAATTATTTCTTGGTATTTGCTCCTTCCCTCTCTTTTTCCTCTCTATTGGGAAAGAGGAGGGGGTGAGGGATTCTCAGCCTTGCCCCATCTGAGCTCTTAAGTCCCAGTTAAGGCTCAAACCACCACACTAGCAATTTTCTATATAAAGTCCCAATGTGTTCTATTCATAGTACAAAGATAAATATTTAAGATATCTTTTGACTTTAAAAAATACTTCAACTTCTACATTTCATGTTTAATATCACTAATGCAATATAGGCTTAATCATTTGTTGCAATTATTCATATATTCCTTTGGTAAATACCAACAATAGTTATGAGAGTTATTAACAGAACTTTTAAGAAATACAGCAACATTTACTGTATGCCTACCAGTCAATAAATCTGACTATTTCACTCTGGGCTCTGGAAAAGCTACCCAGACATATATCCTGCCATAACACTGCCAGCATTGTCGCTAAGCTTTGTACTGATGCTGAGAGCTGGATGGCAACTTCCTGGGAGAAGGGTACACTGTGAGTAAGAAGTTTCTTAATAAACTCCACAGACATGAAAACTTCCATATTATGAGCTCGACAAGTTTATCTGATAAATGATTGATAATAAAAGCACCCAAATTTAGCCACAGAAAAATATTCCCAAATAAGAAGGATCACTAAAGAATCCAGTGACAAGAACAAAGCTGTCAGTAGCGTACAGTGTACTTCACTTTATCTTAGATTAAACTAAGGAGTAGAATAAATGACAGACAATACAGAATGGCATCTCAGTGTAGGTACACTAGAGAAAGAACATTGGCTATTTCTTCATAATAAACTTGGACCTATACAATCACAATGTTTCTTTCTGTAATATTATTTCTGACTGAGATCAGGCTACCTGGAAGTCTATACAGAAACTAATGACAGGTCATTTTTTAGAAAGAAGGAAATAAAGTTTGGAATCCTCTGAAAATAGGTACATACAACTTTCCTGCCTGACTTTGACTTTGCCATTTGGTTAAGTGAGTTTCACAGAAGTAGCTAAGGCAGTCTGAAACTGACCAATGCAATCTTCAAGTGCAGATTACATGTCATGCCAGAATGTGTCTCTCCTCTTGCCTGGCATTTGTCATCTCCAGACTAACACTGAAGGTTTGCCTACATGGTGTGAAGATGGATTAATTTAGCACCAAACATGGTCTGAAAGCAATTCTTGTGCTATAATATAGGTAAAAGATGAAAGAGTAGCAATATTTGTCACCACTGGAGATGTGGAGGTTTTCAGAAAAGTGTCAGGAATAAGTTAAGAAAATTCAAGATTTCCCATGAGATACAGTCAGAAGACTCCAAGATATCCAACTGTAACTGTAATATGAGATCAAATGTGAACTGGATTCCAGCTGCAATGTATTTTTCACCTGCTTACTAACAATAACAAAGGAAATCAGAACAAATATATTCAGAGCAAATACAATAGTGATTATAAATGCTAAAAGGATGTTATAGTAGAGTCAGATAAAAAAAGGGGGCTGTTGGAACCAGACAGTAAAGATCTTCCAGGAATTAAAATTGTTGATGACATTTTGTTGTAATAGAAATGGAGGTAAACGAAGAAGCAATCCAGAACCACAATGTAAACTGAAATGTCCGGTAAACATGTTCCAGTAAGAGGCTACATGCTGACAAGCTGAAACATTTTGGTTATATTGGCACCTAGAGAAACTGTAAACTGAGACACATCATAATAAATTAATTCTATAACTTACAGGAATGTTATTTTTTTTTTCCCTGCAGCCTACCCATCCATCGTATTAAAAAGCCTCAGGAAAAAGCCACTGCTGAGTTCTCTAACTCATCCTACAGTGAAACAATGTATAGGTAAGTTAAAGAAAAGTGCTCTGACCAGATAACATATTGCAGATCAAAAAAATATCAACACAATGTCCAAACAGAACTTCTGTAGCACAGAAGATAAATTTTATCCATGTGGAACAGTTGATATGCATCTCTCCAGAAGGCCCCAAACAGTCCAAAAACACTTTGATGTGAAGCTCCCTCCATTCATTAAAACAGTTCATACTCTAGAATGTAGGATCCAATGCTAAAGGCAGCTGTTGCCTACCACGAGAAAGCCTTAACCAGAAATATAGGAGCTGACACTGAGACAAGCAAATATTTAATGCTTAAAATAAAACAATATGCAGAGAACAAGCCAGAAAGTTATGACTACAGGCAGTGAATTTGTTGAACACGTATATTGAACAGTACAAAATGCACAACTGCTCAAACAACATAAAACTCTAACTCATCAAATCACAACCCTGTGCTGAAGTGACTAAGGCAGGTATCACTTTTAAAGGCAGGAGTTCCATTCTATATTTACTAAATGCTCTCATTCTTGAAAGGTTTTTGTGGAAGAGTTGGGAACTGACTGAGAAACTGATTGAGGCACATTTTTCATGTGTTTAGAATAGACGTCAACAACAGAAAAACCTAGAAATTTCTAGTTACCATGTGTGCCTCAAGATAGATACACAAAGTAATTATGAAAGATTAATCCTGTCTATATAGTATAACCAGAATTCAGGACAATGAAAATTAAATCCATACACCTGCAGAGCAAAGACAGGGCAAAAGTGAGAGCAAAGTCAGTGGTTGTAACTCAAGCAGTAAGTTGTAGGACATATCGTTAGGTTGTTCTGTAAATACAAAGAACTGGTGGGCATGACAGAATAGGCTACTGATAAAAGGCCATATCCATATGATACTATATTTACTAATCACTTCTTGCCTCATCAAATCAGGCAACTCCTAACAGAAGATACAAGATAATTACAGATATTGCTAAAATAAGAAGATAACGTGGAAGAAGGAATCCAGAATGAAAGGCGGCACCAAAAAAGAGTCTTACATACACATAGCCTAAACTCTACCTGCAGTTTTCACCACACTGTAGAAGCTTCTTTTATAACAAACATACCTAGTTCTAAAAATAGTGTAGAAACATGAGGTAGGGCACAGTCTAGTATTGCTCCCTGTTAATAAGTAAAAAACAAAACCCAAACAACAAAAATAAACACCAAACCTTAAAGGAGCTCTGAAAGGCTTAGTGTGAACGATATGAACATAAACAGAAGATGAAGCAAGCTTAACTTAGTTTGTAGGTAAGCTATTATTGCAGTATAATAACCAATGCTATTTATTTTTATACCACAAAGGTATTTGCAGGGTCCTGTGGTGATCAGAGAAAAGAACAGCATCATCCCAAGAATGTCAAAATTTAGACGGTCAAACAGCAAAGTATTTTAACATTCATTTCAGGTAAAGCCATTAAAGAATCCCCCCTCTTATATTTCTATATGAGGAACAGTCATAGGGGAGAATTACATCACCTGTAACCAAAGCAGTTACTGCAATCAATGAGCATTTGGATATTCCCTGGCATCTGCACTATGTAAATCTCAAGACACTCCCATTTGTTTAAGTTAATGTGTGTGCAATTACAGTGAGGAGATAGTCATGCTAAATTTTCCTTTTAAGCAAGGTTCATTAGGATGGCTAGAAGAATGTGAAATTATAAACTTGTGGGTGTTAGACAATAGAAATCATTTGCAATCTCTCAGCAGCAGCTTGGAAATAACAATTTCTGCAATATCCAGTCATGTCAAATAATCTACCATCCATAAAAAAACACAGCACTGCATGCAAGCTAATGAGGAATGCCGAATCTGGGAACAAGTAAACCTGTCAGCTAAACATCACATGGCAGACATGAAAGGTACAATGCTCTCCGACACAGAGCAAATGCTCTGTAGCTTTTAATATACTCCTGTCAGATGGATTTGGTCAATTAAGTAGAAAAAATGGTCAAAAGCCTTCACAAATTTTGCTGGTTCCTGGATTGTAGCTTCTCTAGTGGAAAGTTCAAATAGTCAGTTTGCTACTTGTTCATCACATAATCAAGCTCTATAAAAGCACCTCTCCTATGAAGGCAGACTGAGTTTGGGCTATTCAGTCTGGAGAAGAAGAGAAGGCTCCTAGGAGACCTTACTGTGGCCTTCTAGTACCTGAGGGGGGCTACAAGAAAGCTGGTGAGGGACTTTTTAGGGTGTCAGGTAATGATAGGACTAGGGGGAATGGACAAAAATTAGAAATGGGTAGATTCAGATTGGATGATAGGAAGAAGTTCTACACTGTGAGGGTGGTGAGACACTGAAAAGGTTGACCAGGGAGGTGGTGGAAGCCTCATCCCTGGAGGTTTTTAAGGCCAGGCTGGATGTGGCTCTGGGCACCCTGATGCAGTGTGAGGTGTCCCTGCCCATGGCAGGGAGGTTGAAATTAGGTGATGCTTGAGGTTCCTTTCAACCCTAACAATTCCATGATTCTATGATTCCAAAAGAGTTTCAGGGCTTGTGTCAATTAAAAAAAAAAAAAAGCTTAAAGCTGGCAATATTGCCTGACTCCAGGAAATGAAGAAAAAGTTGGTTCTTGATGACTACTTCTAGAAGCCATGCCTCAGGAGAAGTGGACTACTTAGCAGCTACAGGCTTTTTGACAAGTAAAAATGTTTACAAAGTTGTAACCTACCCACCACAGTTTATATCAGAAAGAATACTTCTGAAATAATGTAGCTATATCTTATGAAAATAATATGCAGCCTTGAGGCAACTTATGACAATAACATGTAACCTTGAGCAGCCCACCAAAGTTGCTCTATCACTCCCTTCTTACAAGGACAGGGGAGGGGGAAAATATAACCATTGGCCTGTAATCAAGGTAGAAGCCATTTAATAGGATGAAAAGCAAAAACAAAGGTCACATGCTGAAGCAAGAGCAAACAAAGATGTTATTCTCTACTTCCCATAAACAGACAATGTTCAGTCAATTCCCAGGAAGCAGGGCTTCAATACGCATAGCAGTTGCTCTGGAGACAGGTGCCATCAATGAATGTCCTCACACTTCTTTCAGTTAGCTTTTACAGCTGAGCTCACATCACATGGCATGGAATACTCCTTTAGTCATTTTGGGTCAGCTGGTCCAGCTGTGTCCCCTCCCAAGATCTTGCCCATCCCTTGGCCTGCTATTGGGGAGGGATTGCTGGAAAAGCACAGCCTTGGTGCTTGGCTCAGCAGCAGCCAAAACGATGGTGCGTTACCAACACCCAGCTACATCACTGCAAAACATAGCATAAAGAGAGATGCTCTGGGGAGAATTAGCTCCAGCTCAGCCAAACCCAATACAGACCTGCAGGACTTGCACAATGCCAGCATCCCAAACCTAAAGTCTGATTTTATGTTTTGCCTGACCATACACAGTGCTTGATGTGGGAACAAATGTGATTTGGAGATCTGGAGGCTGGCTGAGATCTGAGAAGGAAGCTACCCTCTCTGACTCTGCACAAGAATTCTTTTCTAAAGAAGTATTGTATAAGGCAATCTAAAACCACGCACTGTAATATCAGAATAAGCCATAGCACAGCTTAAAATGAAACTTATAAAATGGAAAACCAGAGATGGTCTAACATACCTTGAGGTGGTTTCCTTCCTAAAACAATACCACATGCATGAAAATGAAAGATTTTTGGGAAACTGTCATCTGTTCTTCCTTTGCATTGGTGAGAAAAATAACAAAATGAATAATCAAAGGCTACCCTTGTCTATGCCTGTGTCATTGCAGATGGGTACAAATTGAGCCTTTCTAACTAGATTAGGCAGGAGAGCAACCTGAGGCAGATCTGGCTTTCCCAGATTGTCCTGGGGTAAAGCGGTGACACTTGAGAAGCCAGATAAGGCAGCAGAAAGATTTTATTGTGATTTTACAATACAATACTATACAATACAATAAACCAGGTTGGAAGAGATCTTCAAGATCATTGTGTCCAACCTATCAACCAATCCAAAACACCTAAACAACTAGATCATGGCACCAAGCACCCCATCAAGTCTCCTCCTGAACACCTCCAATGAAGGTGACTCCACCACCTCCACGGGTAGCCAATTCCAATGGGCAATCACTCTCTCTGTATAGAACTTCTTCCCTAACATCCAGTCTAAACCTGCCCTGGTGCAGCTTGAGACTGTGTCCTCTTGTTCTGGTGCTGGTTGCCTGGGAGAAGAGACCAACCTCCACCTGTCCACAACCTCCCTTCAGGTAGTTGTAGAGAGCTATAAGGTCACCCCTGAGTCTCCTCCAGGCTAAGCAACCCCAGCTCCCTCAGCCTCTCTTCATAGGGTTTGTGTTCCAAACCCCCTCACCAGCTTTGTTGCCCTTCTCTGGACATGCTCTAGCAACTCAACATCCTTCCTAAACTGAGGGGCCCAGAACTGGACACAGGACTCAAGGTGTGGCCTAACCAGTGCAGTGTACAGGGGCAGAATGACCTCCCTGCTCCTGCTGGCCACACTGTTTCTGATGCAGGCCAGGATACCGTTGGCCTTCTTGGCTGCCTGGGCACACTGCAGGCTCACGTTCAGCTTACCATCAACCAGCACCCCCAGGTCCCTCTCTGCCTGGCCGCTCTCCACCACTCTGACCCCAGCCTGTAGCACTGCATGGGGTTGTTGTGGCCAATGTGGAGAACCCAGCACTTGGATGTGTTAAATCTAATGCCCTTGGATTCTGCCCATCTGTCCAGCCTCTCGAGGTCCCTCTGCAATTTTATTGGAATGAAGGTTAGGTGATTGCTCCAGTTAGTCCATTTTCAATTACAATGTTTTAACCACTTTGCATAATGAAGGAAATAAGCATTTCTGCCTAGTCCCTAGATTGAATCAAGCCATTCTTCTGTGAGTCATTCAGATCTGCAGAATAACTTAATCTCATACACAAGAATATTATTAAAGTTGCTTTTACATAGCCTTTTCATTTCTGGGAGTGGAGAATAGAAGAGGAAAACACTATAAGAAAGATTGTTTGTAAGGTCTGTCTGGGTTTTTTTTGTCTTACCAGAGGAAGGATGTATTAAAAACTTTGAAGAATTAAACCAATAAATTGCTTTAACTTTCTGAACTTGTGTTGGATCAAGTCTCTATTGGGGCAGTTGAAAGAGAAGCAAATTTTAATTTTGCCAGACAGTTCCAGGGACATGACAGAAAAGATGCATTAGTACAAGTCAGGAAAACATGCTAGGAGTCCTGACAGGTAACAGAGGGACCTCGACAGGCTGGACAGATGGGCAGAATCCAACGGCATGAGATTTAACACATCCAAGTGCCGGGTTCTGCACATTGGCCACAACAACCCCATGCAGTGCTACAGGCTGGGGTCAGAGTGGTGGAGAGCGGCCAGGCAGAGAGGGACCTGGGGCTGCTGGTTGATTGTAGGCTGAACATGAGCCTGCAGTGTGCCCAGGCAGCCAAGAAGGCCAACGGCATCCTGGCCTGCATCAGAAACAGTGTGGCCAGCAGGAGCAGGGAGGTCATTCTGCCCCCTGTACACTGCACTGGTTAGGCCACACCTTGAGTCCTGTGTCCAGTTCTGGGCCCCTCAGTTTAGGAAGGATGTTGACTTGCTGGAATGTGTCCAGAGAAGGGCAACAAAGTTGGTGAGGGGTTTGGAAGACAAGCCCTATGAGGAGAGGCTGAGGGAGCTGGGGTTGCTTAGCCTGGAGAAGAGGAGACTCAGGGGTGACCTTATTGCTCTCTACAACTACCTGAAGGGAGGTTGTAGCCAGGCAGAGGTTGGTCTCTTCTCCCAGGCAGCCAGTACCAGAACAAGAGGACACAGTATCAGGCTGCGCCAGGGCAGGTTTAGACTGGATGTTAGGAAGAAGTTCTATACCGAGAGAGTGATTGCCCATTGGAATCGGCTGCCCGTGGAGGTGGTGGAGTCACCTTCATTGGAGGTGTTCAAGAAGAGGCTTGATGGGGTGCTTGGTGCCATGGTTTTAGTTGTTTAGGTGGGTTGTATTGTATTGTATTGTATTGTATTGTATTGTATTGTATTTGGGTGGGTTGGATTGGTTGATAGGTTGGACGCAATGATCTTGAAGGTCTCTTCCAACCTGGTGTATTGTATTGTATTGTATTGTATTGTATTGTATTTCCTGGGACAGTTCCTTCACAGCTGATACACAGGACCATACAGAGGAAGAGATTTCCTTCATAATGCCAATCTCTGCTAGTCATTTCATCCACCATTTGAACTTGGCTGTCTTTCAAAACCAGGGATAAAGACTGAGTTAATTGCTCTGGCTCTTCCTCTTGATCCCATGATGACCCTGATTCAAACTCATTCATTGTGAGACAAACTGCTTTCTTCGTATGTTTCTTTTTCCATACAGGGGTGACTGATACAGGCACTGGCTGGTTCTCTTGTACACCTGCCATGCCTGCTGTTGGCATCTAACTAGCCATGGTCCCTGCTGGTCTGCCTGTAGATCCAGAGACCTTCTCTTGCATTTAAGTGCTCTGAACAGGGATGAGAAGGGCTCAAAAGGCATGGGCCAGGCTCCAACACATCGCAGTGATTTCTGTCTCTCTCAGGATCTTCAGGGCTGACAACATACTTTTTCCAAATATTTTACCATTTTATCAGGATTTTGTAATTGTTGGGAGGTGAAATTCCAAAACACAGGAAGTACCCACCATGCTAGGCACTTGCCCATACTCTACCACACACCCTGCCACCCATAATTATCCAGCATCTGGGCAGATCTCCAGATGGTGTTCTTGGCATCACTCTGGTCAAGACATGACCCATTGATTGTGTGAAATTATGTCTAAACCAAGTGACTATTGGAATAACTATAACATATTCTTACAATATACAGTACCATTCTCCAGTGGTGATAAGTACCACCAGAAAGAGCACATCAAGTACAAGTGCATAAGGTTTTATGTAACGTAACCAAAGCCAGGTCTCAGCATAATGGCCCCAGATGCCTATGGAAAGCAAATGCATCAACATGGTAAACGTACTATAGAAAGCAAACAAAACAAACCAAAACAACACCCCCCCCCAAAAAAAAACCAAAACCAGCCAACAAACACAAGTTATACAAAATTACTTTAATAAGCCTTTATTGAATCTTTTCATTATGTCACCTTTCATTATTTCAAGCTGCATGTTGGGTCACCAAAATAGACTGTCCTGGTTTAGGACAGCCAGCTCTCACAAGCAAGACCCCTGACACAGACTGGGAGGGAAGTAACACAAAACCAAGCCCTGTACAATCACCTTAGGCTGTATCTCAGAAAAACACAGCAAAAGCAGAAGCAGTAGCCAGTAATAAAATGACCCTCCTACCTGCCAACCTTGCAACCACCCAGTGGAAAAGAGCAACACCCCAAACTGGAGCAGCAATTTGAAACAGGAACCCTCCCGTGTTACAATTGGAACTACAAGCCCCGTGATACTTTGCTCCAGCCAGCACTTCCATTTCAAAGCTGGCATGACATCAGCATGGTATTGAATGCACATCATCAGATTCAATTGGCTAAACCCATGACACTCACAAAGAGTTATATTAATATAGAAAACTTACGAGCCTAAGCAGTTCTTGTTACACCTAAGACCAATTATTGGGGCCTCAGCAAAACATCCTTTGCATATAATGATTTGATAGTTGCCTACATTCCTCTGTTGTGTTGTCTCTATGTCATCTTTGCTGCTGCTCACTCACATGTCAGTAAACAGCTAGACATCTATCTTACTTGAAATGTTCATCTATGGGCTTGGGTTTTTGCATCCCTTCCTCTTCTAAGTTTATAGGGTCTGATCTAGTAACCTCACAAAATGTGTAATGGTAGGAGGAACTCATTCATATACAAACATCTTTGAGGGATTCAGCTGAAAGAGAAAGACTTTCAACCTGCTTCAACAGATATTTAATAATGTGAAGCAGATCTTCAGCAAACAAGATTTATATTACTTATCTACATCTACACAATACTCACTAGTTAAATGGAAAAGCTTCTATAACCATTGATACAAATCAAACAAAACAGGGAGTTTTATTGAGTCTTCTGTTTTTCATTGCACTCAACTACAGGAAGAAAATATGCTCTACAAATATATGCAGCTGCTAGCACTGCCTGAAAGATAAAATACAACATTTAGGAATAATTTTGTAAGCACTGCTAATGCAAACACTCTTACAGAAATTTTTACCACTTTACTCTCTGTAAAAGTTTGTTGGAGCACACATTTACCTCCCTGAATGATTGCAAATCAAAGTGGTGTTGAACGCCAACTCCCACAAAGTAAATTACCAGTTTGCATGCAGAGGACTTGGTCTACTGTTGCATTTCCCAGACCTCTTCCACTTCTCCTTTTAAAGGCATAACTATTCTCACTCTTTTAGTAATAAGACATTATTATACACTGTACACCGTCATGCAGGAGGAGCGATTGAGTAGAACTGCTGGAGAGCAGAACACATCAACAGGCAGCCATTTACCTGTCCACTTTTGAAGTCTGTTAATCTTTTCATGTCATGGGAAAAGGTGTTAGCAATGTACTGCTAGTGCATATATACAACTTTTTCTCAATCTCTATCAGTCACAAGCCTGTGTGCCTGCACATGGACATACACACACGAGTATCCTGTTTTTTGTTCAGCCTTGATTGTGACAGTTTTCAGCTGCAATTCTCCACAGTAGTTCTGCACTTACAGGCTTTTCAGGAGAAATTACTTTGTACAAGATGAAAACTGCCAGAAATTATTGTCAGCTGACATCCACGGAATTTTCTGATATTATTCATTTTAAAGCCTTTATTGTGAAACCACTTAAAGGACTTTGAAATGGAAAACCCCAGCCTTTACAGTTCTTGACTGCTTTTTATCTAGTCACTGGTCTCATTGGCATTTTCTGCTTAGAAATAAATTCTTTCATTAAGAGGGAGTAGATTTTTTTAGCTGACTAGAATCTTTCAGACAATAATTGTATTGTACACCTTTATTCTAAGAAGTGAGTTTCTTAAATAACATCTATTTGCTCTCTGAAAGCATGCTAAGAGTCTTATACAATGCACTCCATTAGCATGGAAATGGAATTTTTTGTGTGTAATTTACTTTTCTGCCACTGTATTACATTATATCTGCAGTTATCAAACAGAGACTGAAAAAATCTTGTTGTATTTTGAAGTGTGAAAGATCCCAGCTGTTTTTTATTGTACTTCTACTGTTGTACTTCATAATAAATATAAGTGCATACCTGTACCGATACACAACTACATTTAAATGTTTTATATTTTAAACACATTTAAGAAATAAAAAGTTCAAATTTTGCAAGAAGCATGTGAATATGTGAGCCCAACTGACAGGTTTCACCAGTATAACACATAAACATTAAGAATTGACATTACAGGAATGCTGATAGAATAAAACAAGAGGGAGTATGCACAAGATTATTGTGTTCACCTGTTACTACTTTTTTGTTAATATGAGTCTTTAAAAATATATATAATTGGAAACAATTGGCAGTAAGTGTATAGCTACATGACCAAAGATGGTTATTTCTTCAGTGAGATTGCTGAAAATAATTCCTAATGTAAATTTAACTTCATATTATATAATGCTTGGTTCTAACCTTAGAAAATTACACTAATAAGGAAAAATACAAACGTGTTGAGGAAATAAAAAATACTAATTGGCCTTTTCTAGTGCTGATCTCTGATACTATGATGAAATTTAGAACACTAAATTTAGCTCAGAGTATGACACATCAGTATGCCAACGCAGTTCTTCTTGCAGCTATTTTTCTGCGTCACATACTTCACATAAGTCTAGGATGGTTTGATGGCATCAAAAGAATGCATACTTACCAAGTTATTCCACTTCATGGCTAATGCAAACAACATTGCTGGAATCTTGTTGAGGTCCAGAAGTCATGGAGGTAAACTGTACATATTCAGGAGACCCCACCTGCAGTACTGCATCCAGTTTTGGAGCCCCTATTCCAAGAGGGATCTGGAGGTGCTGGAAGGTGTCCAGAGAAGGGCCATGAGGATGATCAGAGGGCTGGAGCACCTCTCCTATGAGGACAGACTGAGGGAGTTGGGGCTGTTCAGTCTGGAGAAGAGAAGGCTCCAAGGTGACCTCATTGTGGCCTTCCAGTATCTGAAGAGGACCTACAAGAAGGCTGGGGAGGGACTTTTCAGGCTATCAGGGAGTGATAGGACTAGGGGGAATGGAATGAAGCTGGAGGTGGGGAGATTCAGGCTAGATGTGAGGAGGAAGTTCTTCACCGTGAGGGTGGTGAGGCCCTGGAATGGGTTGTCCAGGGAGGTGATTGAGGCCCCGTCCCTTAAGGTGTTTAAGCCCAGGCTGGATGAGGCTCTGGCCAGCCTGATCTAGTGTGGGGTGTCCCTGCCCATGGCAGGGGGGTTGGAACTAGATGATCCTTGTGGTCCCTTCCAACCCTAACTGAAACTATGAAACTAGGAAACTAGGAAACCAGACAGACCATGAGTGTGTTTGCAGAGCATTCACTCTACCTCTAAACAAAATTAAACATAGTGTTCTACTATTATGAGAAAAGCAAACAAAAGCAATAACAAGAACAACAACAAAATTATTCCCATGGTGCAGGTTGAATAGATCAATACTACTCTGTGTACAAATTAGGCTAACTATGCCAGAACCTCAGCAGACAAAAGGTGTGATTATGCCAGGGCTCATGAGCAAAAGGCACTCAGGTGTTCAGCTGTCCTATGATGGAAGCATATCCAGGTGTTGGAAGTTGCAAATGATCAGCCACTTGCTTCCCAGACTGTAACACTGCACAGTTTAGCCTCATTGACTCACGTGCTGAATTCTACATTTCTCCCCACTGGCTTTTCTGGCGTTACTGTCAGCTGCTGTCAGGTTTATGAGGGTATGTCCAAACTGGAACCATTCTTTTATGCCAATGGCTGTAATTTAGAGCCATCTACATATTTGCTGATGTTGCATCTTCATCACCAACTTAGTCATCAATGAAGATGTTAAACAGTATGAAACCTAGCAATGACATCAAAGCACAATGCTCGTTTACATCCATGATTAGATCTTCCAAGCCCTCTTGAGCTTCTGTGCAATTCTTAAACCACTTAATAGTTTATACTTCTAGTTTGGTACGCTTCTTCCAGTTAGCCATTTCAGCCCAGTTCCCATGTCATCCTTATATTTCTGTTAGATTTAGGCATCTAAGTTGTTTGCCTACATGTGTAACAATTCTCACAGACTTTACTACCTGAGTCAATTTGCTGGTTAGTGTTTTTAAATTATTGTATCATTTCTGTCAGACTCATAAGCATCTCCAATCCTTAAATTTGTGATGGAAAACTGAAGTTATGGCATTTCTGTGTGAAATACTGCTGAAATAACTGTAGAAAAAAAAAAGATTTCATCTATATTCCAAGAAATTAGTGTCACTGAAGAGCTGTGGGTATAAACAATTCACTGCTTTAACTTGCCTCATACTGAGGGGGGCATACCTACCACACTTCATGCAGCAATTATGACAAATGATAATTGCTTCTGAATTTTCCAGTAGCAAAGGCATTAGTTAGATATATGAGGATTAGAGTTTATGAGATACAGCTACTACCAGCAGACATGTGAAATATCTAAGGCAGAAGAGAATTCCAAACATCTGCTCTACTGTAAACAAACATTTCAGTATTGAAGTTTCTTACATTAAGCAGGGCCTCAGGAATTTCCTCACTATTCACCTCTAAGGACAAGCTACTGCATAATATCTCCTCAGAGCTTTGAATAGGATTTACTAAAATCAGTCAGGCTCTATCTGTATGAAATGATCAGCATCTGGTAGGATGAAAGTGTTCCAGAATGGTCTGCCTTTGTTGACATTTCTGATATTGCTAATTCTGACACAGATGAAGCTGCTGTCTATACCTAGTGTTCATGCCACAGTTAATGCTTAGAAGATGGAACCATACATTAAGATGAGAAAAAACAGTTCAGTTCCCAAGACCTTGCAAAGCTGCCAAGGTCAGGAAGACCTCAAGTTACATGCTGCAGCAACAATTGCATATATTAAAGATGTATTCTATAGCAATTCTTACTTTTCAGTTTCTGTTCACAGAAAATGAAAAAACCTAGCGTAGCATTCCTACTGATCAATATTTTTCTTTGCTCCTTTTGCCCCTTTTAAAATTTAATTACCATTGAGCTTGTTAACTTACAATCATACACAAATTGCTAAGGGAGAGATGGGAACATAATGTTTGTTTGTGGTTCTCTAAGTAGTACAGAGTACCATAGAAGCCATAGTGTACACCTTTCCAATTCAATTCTCTAGGCAGCTGCAGACTCCTCAATGACATGTTTTGAGGTTTAGAAGCAGAGCTATCTTACAAAGGAGAACGTTAAGTTTTCTTCTGACACTAAGCAGGATCATCAGAGTAAAAATTAGAACTGGGGACTTGGGTGGAATGAAGTCATCTCTATTAAGCAGAACTAAAAAAGGATTAGACTAAGATCATCTCAAACATCTCTAAATCCAGTTACCTCATCTTTGTTTCCTCACCTTGCAGTTCCGAGACGGCTAGGTCTTCACCTATGTCTCTACCACTGTTGACACAGCATGGAAGGGCTCAGTAGCTTGGATTCAGCTTTACAGCTGTGCTGCTTTCTCTAATCAAATATCCCATTGGGACTCTCTGCTTTAGGCACCAACAATTCACACCTAGAGATACCTACGTCTGTTCTACCACCACAGTCCCTGTCAAGATCCAAAGCAGCTACACACCTGTGCCTTCACACGGAAGTGGATTCATGATCAAGAAGTTCAGCATGAGCTCTGGGAAGAGCTCTTATCTGAAGGTTAGGCAGTGGAGTGAAGAGCACCTGCAAGAGTGATTAAAAAAAAATAAAAATCTTTTGATAAACCTTTTGGCATATTCTTCACACCATATTCCACAGATGTAGCTGTGCAGCCTGTTGAGCAAAGGGCAGCAAGCAGCTCCAAAACATTCAGGCGCTTCACAAAACAACTCCAAGATACTGAGTCTTTTCTTGAATATAAATTTATAGTTAACTAACACTGCCTTAGGTAGCCTCTGGTGATTAAAATACAGCCTTACCACTTCAGTGTGGGGCACTGTAGTAGTCTGCAAATTCTAGTATGGCTTCAGTGCCTTTTTTTGCCATATATTCCATTAACTGTGAGTCCTACGCTATGCCTGACAAAGGCAAAAGTCTTCACCTGGCAAGTTCTGCCCAAACTGGGTTTCTGATTTCAGTATAGTCACGCCTAGGGACCGAGTCAGACAGTGCTGGTAATAGCCCTCTAGCAATAGCAGCAAGTGTTCACAGAAAGCACTGGAACAACCTTAGCAGTGTTGTAACGGTGACAGTCAGAGAGGATGGGGAGGCTCACACTTTGTAAGTGTTACTGCAGAAAGATATATAGCAAAGAGAGAAAATTTAATTTGCAAGATTAGGACTTCATAACTAGACAAAGATTGTATTAGCAAAAAGAGTGCATTCATTTGTGAAAGGCTTGAGGGCCAGTCTCACTTCTTTAAATCAGCATGTCTCCATGGGTTTCAAAGAAACCACGTTGATTTACCTCTGCTGGGTACCTGGCTATTTCTACAGTAGAAGAAAGGCTGATTAAATATTACAGATTATATTCTCACCCCTTATAAATTGTTACAGTTCCCTTGATATTAGTGGAACTACACTGGATTACAACAAAGGTCAGGCTCAACTATACTGAGACCATTAAGTGTGTGCTTACAGAAATATTTTGGTTTAGCTTCTCTTCATTCTCTCTAAGGTGCTTTAAGGGTCAAAGACAGCCTGCAAAAGACATTTTCGGATCTTTGCAGAGGTTTTGTGCAGAATAGATGTCGTTACTTACTCATGCAAATGTAAACATATCTGTTCTGTCTAGACCTTCTTGGTGACTGCAGAAATTATTTGCAGTTAGTTCATTGTGCTTGATGTAGAATTAAAGAAAAAAGGTAACAGCCAGTTTATCAAAGTGAAATTAGGTTACAGCTGTCAAATTCTGTAAGCTACAACAGCTGCTTAGTTTGAAAAAGCAGAAAAAGACTCATTGCAGATATGCCTGGGCTCACACGTTCATCTCTTGTGACCTTATGTGAGCCTGAGCTGTACTGACACAATGGCATTTCTCCATCTCACTTCAGAGATACCTCTGCAAAAGTTAGGATCATTTCTGTAAACTTAAGAACACTGCATGTTCTGCCTTGAGATATTACTTGAGAAAGTCACTCATACTGATTCCTGATGTTGCTGGTTTTAACAAGATAAGACTTCAAATCCATCTGCTGAATGTTACTCTGCCAAAGACTAAACAGCTGTCATGCCCATCCTTCCAAATTAGAGAAAGGAAAAAAAGTGTGTTGATGAATAAAGGAAGGTCTGTTTTAAGAAATAAGCAAAAAGTAAGACGATTTGTCATTTTCTATGTCAGTGCTAACATCTGAAGGTTTAGAGACCACTTCTGTCTGAAAAGAACAGAATGGAAAAGCCCTGTGTGTAGCATCACTATCTATAAAATTAGCAAAAGTTCCCTCTGAGCAAATGAAGCACTTTATGCACTCTGCACAGAGGTGCAGGCTGCCATCTTACCTGTCCTTTTCCTCTGTTTTGAAAGCAAGAGTGTGTATTGGGTTTGCATGCGAAGGTTTTGGTAGCAGGGTGGCTATGGGGGTGGGTTATATGAGAAGCTACTGGAAGATTCCCCTTTGACAAACAGAGTCAATGCCAGCTGGCTCTGAGATGGGACCATTGCTGGCCAGGGCTGAGCCTGTCAGAGGTGGTGGGTACTGCCCTTGGGGAAACAACAAAAATAAACAACAACAACAAAACCCCACCACCAAAACCAAACAAAACCACCACCACCAACAACAAAACCCAAAAAACCCCACAAACAAAACCACACAGACACAAATCCACCTGCCCTAGAAAAGTTTGTAGTAAGAATTTGTGACAAAACAACCCTGCACCCTGCAGACACCAAAGTCAATGAGGAAGGAGGGTTAGGAGGTCCTCCAGGTGCCTGTGCAGATTCCCCTGCAGCTTGTGGTGAAGATTGATGAGTCAGACTGTCTTCCTGAAACCCTTGGATCGTGTGCTGGAGCAGGTGAATACACCAAAAGGAGGATGGGACCACATGAGAAGCCCACACTGGAGAAAACCACTAGCAGGGCTTCTGAATCTGTGGAGAAAATAGCCCACATTGGAGCAAAGATACTACTGTGGATTCAGACAGGCTTTGACATCTATATTTTACCCTGGTTCAGTAAGAAAATATTTCACAACAAGTGATTCTGAGACAGAAAACTGAGTACTTTTACAAAAAACAATAAACAACAACAACAAAAACCACAAAACCAACAACCAACCAACAAACAACTGTCTGAGTGAATGCAAGCATCCTGATTACACTTCTTATTGCCCAGTGCATTATCTTCTTCACTGGAGACATTCAAAACTTGCCTGGGTATGTTTTTGGGTCAGGTGATCCTGCTGTGGCAGGGGGATCCGACTAGATGATCTTTCAAAGTCCCTTCCAACCCCTAACATTCTGTGATTCTGTGCTCTATTCTAGCTTTCAGAATCAGATTTGTCATCTGAATATTGACCAAATCTCAAGGAAGTTACAACCAAGATGGATCTTTGATTGTTTTTTAGAGTGCAGTCCAAGGTAGAACAACTTTAGCCGCAGGATCACACACTGAGACACAGAAAAGAAATGCATTTATTATATCTATGCTTTATGACAAAGATATATGTTCCATTTTCTACATTTTCTTCCAGGTATAAGAGAAATAAACTTTTAAGGGCTATGTAAGCATAAGTAACTATGTGATTATACAGTGATGCTTTAGAAAGAATGTATGTGAAGTCACTGCATTAATAGCATCACTTAACCTCAACATGTTTTATTCTCGTACTTTAACCTTCAAATGTTTTGATTTAATATATCCAATTTTTTTCAAGTGTCTCAGAGGTCCTGCTATAGGTTTATTGTAGACACTGGGGAAGCTGTTATGACCTCTTTAAGTCATAAGGTAATTTTCTTCAGACTAGATTATGCTGAACAAATTATTCTCTGTTTTAACATGAATAAGTTTAATAATTTCAGTGGTACTGCACTAAAACTAGAGTGCAACTTTTATAATTTAAACTGTAATTATCATTTCTTTAATATAAACTGAGATAAAAATTCAAGGAAAGGTGAAATCTCTACATGTCTTGATTTATATTTTTCTCCCTATTGGTTGAAGCCTAGAGGAACACTTCAGAATATAATTATTTTGAAAGGCACTTGAAAATTTATATTGCTTGAAAAGACAGCAACTCATCTTTCTTAACTGTAGAAAGCAATGCTGCAGTTTGCATTAATTAAAGTCTGATGCAGTTATGCATTTTATAATTTGTCTCATCACGGTTCATGGAGTTTAAATTTCCATTGTTGTTCTGCATCCAAATGTACAAAACTCCCAAATAAAAGAGTAGTCCTAGCATCCACTCGCTAAAGTTAACTAACATGAATTCAGCTTCAGGACTAAATACGTCCCTTCCCACATTTGTATTCTAAGCAAGTAGCCAATATACAATAGAAAATAAACCCTCCGGAGAAGTCAAGAGTTCCAAGAGGGACTTGTAACAAACCTCCCATTTAATACTGTTACAGGGGAAACAAACTTTCCCATGTTGTCAACCTATCAAAATCTGTAACTGTCTTTCAAAGTTCGCTTGTGAATTCTAGGATAAGAATGAGTCCACTTGGAAGGCACAGTACCTTGTGGATGTGTAACAGGCAAAACCCAGGACAGCCTGAGGGCTTCTGTGACTTGTGTGCTTTCTGATCTTATTTTTTTTTATTATGTTCTAATATTCTTCTCTTGCTCCACATGGAAGATTTTCTAGCTTAGTGTATGAACACTAATATGTCCCCCTCAAGGCCACTGGAATGTAAAAAATAAATAAATAATAATAATAAAAGTTGTTGCCATCTAAGTTTATCGCAAAATATAAGTTTATTTTGCATGCTTTAAGAGTAGCCTTGAGCTCATCTTCCTAATGTTCCAGCCACCTAGCTCTGCATCTCTGTCTTTCTATCAGAAAAATGTGATGCTCCCTTCAGGCACATGAAGTGTGTGACTTTGCTGTTTCATCTGCAATATGATAATCAGAGCGTCAATGTCAGAGCTTTTACAGACCCGCTCAGCGTCTGCACTAGTTAGCATATTTTGCTACTTGACACTAGGTATTTGCTGAAAACAGCATAGGTGGAAATGAGTGAGACATTTACATAGCAATCTGTCCAAATCTTGAAGCCATAAAGCTATGACAACAGCTGCACAATATTCCATTCAGAAACTAATTTTGCATTCACTCAGTGATTGATGCCATAATTTACCAAAGTATTGCTAGACATGTTGATATATTGTGTGGTATCATCAGCAATCACCACATTTCATTACCGAGATAACTAAACTTGTTAGCAGCCTAGGTCACATGTTATCAGTGAACAATACAAGGATTGTTACAAAGCTACCCTGTCCTGTGGGAAGCACAAATTCTGGGCTTTGTAGAAAAGCAATCAGTGTTCCATAAGATATCAGCAGGATATGAATATTTTTGAATTTTAGGTTTCAGGAATATGAACACCTGTTGATAACTGCCCGGAAATTGGTCCAGCAGCATTCCATCATGCACAGTACTAGACCCAATATGAAGTCAGTTTAAGTTATTTGAAAAACAAAACTAAACAAAAATATTTCAGAAAATATATTTGCTTAATGAGGCAAAAACCATCCTATAGAACAGCACCAAATACTGCTGATCTACTCATCTGGGCAGCTAGATGGACTGTCCACAAATCAGAGCAATTTATGGTGTCAAAGACTTTAGAAAGATAATGAAAGATCACTTCAACGTTTTGATTTTCCTCAAAGTGACCAGGGTAGCAAAATAGTTTGTCATGACACAGTAAGAATGGATTTCTACACAACTGTGTCCAGTTCTGGGCCCCTCAGTTTAGGAAGGATGTTGACTTGCTGGAACGTGTCCAGAGAAGGGCAACGAAGTTGGTGAGGGGTTTGGAACACAAGCCCTATGAGGAGAGGCTGAGGGAGCTGGGGTTGCTTAGCCTGGAGAAGAGGAGACTCAGGAGTGACCTTATTGCTCTCTACAACTACCTGAAGGGAGGTTGTGGACAGGCAGAGGTTGGTCTCTTCTCCCAGGCAGCCAGTACCAGAACAAGAGGACACAGTCTCAGGCTGTGCCAGGGCAGGTTTAGACTGGATGTTAGGAAGAAGTTCTATACAGAGAGAGTGATTGCCCATTGGAATCAGCTGCCCATGGAGGTGGTGGAGTCACCTTCATTGGAGGTGTTCAGGAGGAGACTTGATGGGGTGCTTGGCTGCATGGTTTAGTTGTTTAGGTGGGTTGGATTGGTTGATGTGTTGGACACAATGATCTTGAAGGTCTCTTTCAACCTGGTGTATTGTATTGTATTGTATTGTATAGTATCTTTTGACTTCTCTGAAAATTCACTAGGCCAAAAATTTCACAGAACTGGCATGTATCATTCCAGCAGCTGCTGAACTCTACCACTCTTCTGAGACTGATAAACTCACTTTTTCACAAGTCAACCAGCTGCATAGATGGTTTTTTTGGAAAAGGTCAAGGAAGGGACAGAGTGTGCATCTGCTTATTCATTCTAAACTAGTCCAGTTTAATTTCTGTCAAAACAGTGACTTTATTTTACTGCCAGTATTGCAAAATGTGTCATGAGCTCCTGAATTGTAAGCAAGCCATGACTTTGTGACCATTTGCAAGGCACTGATTAAAACGATTCCTGTGGGAAAGTAACTTTATTAATCCAGTATTGATGCTTAGAACTACTATTCCCACAAAGAATGGAGAGAAGACACAATCCCAGGTTGGGGTTTGTAATGTCTAGAATGCTAAATGGGCAACAATCAAAGACAGTAATTAGAAATCCCAAATGTTTTGAACAGAACTTTGTCTATCAGGCTTTACTTCTAAATTGTATTAAACTGGGATAAGGAAAAAGACTTGGGGATACTGGTGGACAAGAAGCTGGATATGATCCAACAATGCACACTTGCAGCCTAGAAGGCCAATCTCATTGTGGGATGCATCAAAAGAAGCATAGACAGCAGCATGACAGAAGTGATTCTGCCTCTCTGGTGAGACCTCACCTGGTGTACTGTGTCCAGCTATGGGGCTCTCAGCACAAGAAGGAGATGGACTTGATGGAGTGGGTCTAGAGGAGGACCACAAAAAAGATCAGTCTGTTGCCTTACTTAAAAGGCTCTTAAAATATGGAGAGAGACTTTTCACTAGGGCCTGTAATAGTAGTACAAAGAGTAATAATTTTGAACTAAAAAGGGTAGTTTTACAATATGTACAAAGAAGACATTCTTTACTATTAGTGTGGTGAAACAATGGAACAGGTTGCTCAGAGAATTTGAACATGACCCATCTATGGAAGTGCTGAAGTCAAACTGGACAATGCTTAGAGCAGTCTGACCTAGTGAAAGCTGTCTCTGCCCATGGCCGGAAGATAGGACTACATGATCTGTAAAAGCCCTTTACAACTCAAATCATTCTATAACTCTAAGATTCAGCTTTATCACAGAATCATACAATTATTAAGGTTGGAAAAGACCTTTAAAGTCTTTAAAGTCAAGTCCAACCATAAAACAAATAGTACCATGACCGCTAAAGCATGTCCCAAAGTGTTATGTCTGCATGTTTTTTTGACATCTCCAAGGGTGGTAACTTCACCACTTCCCTGGGCACCTTGTTCCAATGCCTGACTGATTTTTCCATAAAGAAATTTTTAGTAACATTTTATCTAAACCTCTACTGGTGCAACTTGGGAACATTTCCTCTTATCTTGTTACTAGTTACCCTAGAGAAGAAACCAACACCCACCTCACTACGACCTCATCTCAGGCAGTTGTTAAAGAGCAATAAGGTCTCTCCTCAGCCTCCTCCTCTCCAGACTAAGCAATCCCAGTTTGCTCAGATACTTCTCATCAGACTTGTTCTCTAGACCCATCACCAGCTTTGTTGCCCTTTTCTGGACCTGCTCCATCACCTCAGTGTCTCTCCTATGCTGCAGTGCCCAAAGCTGAATGCAGTACTCAGCTGTGCTTGGTTCAGGGGCACAATCACTTCCCTGGTTTTGATGGATATACTATTTCTGGTACAGGGTAAGATGTTATTGGCCTTGGCCACCTGGGCACAGTGCTGGCTCATGTTCATGTAGCTGCCTACCGGCACCCTGAGGTTCTTTTCTGATAGGCAGCTTTCCAGCCATTCTGCCCCAAGCCTGTAGTGTTGCCTAGCGTTCTTGTGAACAAAGTGCAGGACCTAATGTTTCCCCTTGTTAAAGCTCATAGAACTGATCTTGATCCATTGATCCAATCTATCCAGATTCCTTCACAGAGCCTTCCGAGCCTCAAGCAGATCAATGCTTGTGAGAGCCCAACTGTTCTATTGTCTCAAACAATAAAACTCTGTTTATGTGGGTTTTTTACCTGCAAATATTTGCATATCCCTAACTTAGCAAGACAGATAAGGAATTTCTTTAGAATATTTATTTCATGGACATGATCATGAGCAGTAAGATTATTTTATTACTGTTGTTTCAATAAATATTTCTTATTAGAAGTCTTAACTGTGGTATAGTTATTCTATGTATTAAGAGTTTCTTTGTCACTCTTTAAATATACTAACACATACAGGAATGTCATTGTTCAATATACTAAGTATAATTTCTCCATAGAGAGATTTTTAAACTAAATACATAGATTTTCAGTTATTCATTTTGACAATCCAGTGACATTTCAGTGACAAAGGAAGTTAACATCATGAATATTTTTTATATGCCTCAAAATAGAGTCCACCATCCGTAATAGAGCACTGAGCATTGATTTTGAGCACTTGTAGCCCAGGGATACATATTTTTCAAAGAGACTACTTGGTCATGTTGAATAATTTCCTTTCTACCTACAGTATCTGATTTGCTTTAGAAGCACTTACAGCTCTGTCAGTAAAACTGAGATTGATTAGGACCACAGCATAAGAATACATAAGGCATGAAACCTTGTAATATACCAAGTCTTAACCCTTTTATCCTTTAAATTGTTTTCTTTCACTTAATTTGTTTTCATCTAGATAAAAATCAAATCAATCTATACAAGACCTCTCTTAACCCCAGAGTCTCATTCTACTCTCCAATTAATTCCTCCTTCAACATTTTTTCCAGCTGAGTCTTCAGTTAATTTAAACTTCTTGTTAGAGTTCAAATCTTTGACATGTTCCATATTTCAACAATGTGCTTATAGACTGACTTACAGATCAATGTCCTGTTTAACCATGTTCTATGACCTTTTGGTTCCGACCTAGTCACTGATTCGAATTCTCATTTTCTGACAAGAATTTTCTCTTACTCTCAGAATTTAAACCATTTTACACCATTTCAGCTAGCCAGCATTCAATTCCAATTATAATTTACCTTAAAATAAAACCTAAACCAAACCCATTTTTGTACTTCTGTTGAATCATTTTGGCAAGGTGAGGAAAAACTGAAAATGTCGTGGGTTCAGCTGAATCTGCTGATGAATATTCAATACCATGACAATGCCATGCCAGCTTTAAAACAAAACTGCTGGCTGGAGGCCACAAGGATGATTAGAGGGCTGGAGCACCTCTCCTATGAGGACAGACTGAGAGAGTTTGGGCTATTCAGTGTGGGGAAGAGAAGGCTCTGAGGAGACCTTATTGTGGCCTTCCAGTACCTGAAGGAGGCTATAAGAAAGCTGGTGAGGGACTTTTTAGGGTGTCAGGTAGTGATAGGACTAGGGGGAATGGAAAAAAAGTAGAAATGGGTAGATTCAGATTGGATGTTAGGAAGAAGTTCTTCACTGTGAGGGTGGTGAGACACTGGAAAAGGTTGCCCAGGGAGGTGGTAGAAGCCTCATCCCTGGAGGTTTTTAAGGCCAGGCTGGATGTGGTTCTGGGCAACCTGAGGTGTCCCTGCCCATGGCTACATGATGCTTAGGTCCCTTCCAACCTTAACAATTCTATGATTCTATGATCATGGAGCTTGTAGTTCAGATTCTAACACGAGAGGCTTCCAGTTGGTGGCCGTTTCTTCCATTTTCTGGTTTGGGGTGTTGGTCTTTTTCTGCTGGGCTGGCTGCGGGTTTGGGGGCCGGCTTCTGCTGCTGCTGCTTCTTTTGCTGTGCTTTTCCGTGACATAGGCTAAGGTAATACACGTTGCATTATTTCAACTGAATTCCACGGGGCTTATTTTGGTGTTACTTGCCTTCCCAGTCTGGGGTAGGGGGCAGCTTGCTTATGAGAGTGGGCCACTTAAAAACAGTACAATTTTTTTAAAAAACAAAGAATCTGAAGCAGAAAAAGTAGATGCACTGGAAGACACAATTTATCTTGTTTATGTAAGGTATTAATCAATGGATTTTTTCCCCCTCACTGAGTTCCAACTGTGCTCTAAGTCTCAGCTTGCTTAGCTACAAGTACCTCAGAGTTTATAACTTTGCAGCATTTGACTTTGTGACACGTTAGTACTGAGGTGAAGGACATCATGTAAGGTCCATTGCATAACTAGGTAATTAAGTTTTATTACATGGATACACAGGAATTAAATTTTTAAATGCAGTAATATCAGAAAACACCAACATCATAAGAGGAAAAAAAAAAAATGAACCAAAAAAACCCAAACCCACAAAAGCAAAACCCACAAAGGATAAAAAAGGATATAGTTTTACATTGTTAATGTTTATTATTATTTTCAAAGCATTGAACTGCATAGGAACACACTGGGAAAACTAACAAAAAATGTTTTGAAGACTATGCAAAAAATTACATTGTGGAAACAGAAATCCTCTGTGTAAGTGACTAGGCAGCAGACTGAAAATGAGGAACAGAAGAATGAAGAAGTGTTGCCACCTGATTTGAGAATCATTTGCAACTGCTGCCTCAGCTCTGGTTCCCCGAGTTTAGTAAAAGTGCCAGGTAGTATTGCTAGTTTAAACTTGTGTGTGTGTGCATCTGTGCATTTTCAGCTTTGCTCCTTTTCATTTTGGGTTTTCCATTTTGCAGGTCTTTAATAACCTGCCCTCAGTTAAGGGTGCAACCAGGTGAGCAACAGTAGCTGAAGTCTGTCTTGGATGAAGAGTTAGCTTCTGAGTAAGCCCAAAGGAAAACCAGAAAGTATAAAAATAGAAGTGGGACTAAGTTATCCAGAAAAACACAAATTTTTCTCTTTCTTCTTCCATGATTTTGGTGGGCTTTTTCTGGTCCTACAAGTTATTGTTTGTATCAATATTCATTAAATGTGTTCTTCAGAAGTTTCCCATTCTTGATTTATACATGGGTTGCACTGTTTGGCCTTCTTTATTTCTTTTACCTGGATTATTTCATACACAGTATCACAGTACATTAGAGGTTGGAAGGGACCTCCCAAATCCCCCTGCAAAAGCAGGGTCACCTAGGGTAGTTCACACAGGAATGCTTCCAGGTGGGTTTTGAAAGTCTCCAGAGAAGGAGACTCCACAACCTCCCTGGGCAGCCTGTTCCAGTGCTCCATCACCCTCACTGTACAGAAGTTTCTCCTCATGTTGAGGTGGAAATTTCTATGTTCAAGTTTGAACCTGTTGTTCATCATCTTATTACTGTGCACCATCAAAAAGAGATTGACCCCCTCCACACCCACCCTCAGATATTTATAGACATTGATCAAATCCCCTCTCAGTTTTCTCAAGACTAAACAGCCCCATGTCTCTCAGTCTCTTTTCATAGGGGAGGTGCTCAAGTCCCCTAATCATCCTCCTGGCTCTCCATTGGACTCTCTCCTGCAGGTCTCTGCCTCTCTTGAACTGGGGACCCCAAAACTGGACATAGGTGTGGTCTCACCAGGGCAGAGTAGAGTGGTAGAAGAACCTCACTAGACCTGCTGGACTCACTTTTCTTGATGCATCCCAGGATACCATTGTCTCTCTTGGCCACAAGGGCACATTGCTGTCCTGTGGAGAATTTGCTGTCCACTATGACTCCAAGGTCTTTCTCCATGGAGCTGCTTTCCAGCAGGGCAACCCCTAACCTGTGTTGGTGCCTGCTGTTATTCCTCCCCAGATGCAGGACCCTGCACTTGTCCTTATTGAACTTCATGAGGTTTGCCTGCGCCCAGCTCTCCAGCCTGCCCAAGTCACATTGGATGACAGTACAGCCCAATGGGTGTCAGCCCCCCCCCCCCCCCAGTTTTGTATCATCAGTGAGCTTGCTGAAATTTCCCCTAAAAAAGAATTTTGTCTGAAGCCCAGCAGAAGTGGATAAGAACAGATTTTTCTATTAACTGCAGCAGTGTCTGGTTTTTTTGACCTGAGTGAGGAAAAGGATTACATACTCTTCCCTTAGTTTGGGTGTTAACTTATTCTCAATGATTCCATTCACAAAAAAAGAACAGAAAGCAAAAAATTCTTAGTTCAGTACCTGCTCTGCACTGTGAGGTACTCTACAGTTAGCATTGCAGTCGTGTCATCACTGGTAATAAAACTTGTTCATGATATCAATCTAAATATTCTTCTCTGAGTTTCTATTTCAGTATCTGGAATTTATTTTGTTTTACAAGACAATCCTCTTGAAATGTCATATACTGTCATTGTAAAACTCACCTTAAACTCAGACAAGATAAACAGAATATAAAGGAAATAATCTCTGAAACTACAGCAACAGTCTAAAGCGCTTAGTCAAGATTAATACTGTACTTCCTCTTACAGATAAAAAATCCTTCATCTTTATGTAATCCACTCTCTATTCTTCCTGTTGTGTTAATCTATTAGCATGGCAAAATTCCAGAAAGTCCATTTCTTGTTCCAGACACTTAAGTCACTTTCTCTCTATACTTGATTCACATTTACAGCACTTTCATCTGTTGTACAGGTTTCTTGGTCACTAGAGTGAGTTAGTATGTTCACTGCTATTTCTTTCTATTACAACAGGTTTATTAAGATAGAATTTTTTGTGAAATAAATTTTCTTCTCCAACATTCCTCAGTAATTTTCTCCTAGTTCATCTACTTCCTAAAACCACCATTTAGTAGTATTTTGCCTCTTTCAAGTAAATCTGTCCAGGCACTTACCTTTGTCAGGATTATATCTCCTGAAAAAGGAGATGTGTACATTCCTGAACTGTTGGATAATATGCCAAAATGAAAAAGGAGATAGGAAATCTGCAAATCTCTTCATTACTCTCTTTTTTTTCCTCCCACTGATTTCTCATATGCTTTTTTTCACAGTGGTGATATTTAAAACTGTTTTCCTTTTATACATGAGATATACTTCTCTCTTGAAGAGCGATGGTCATAGTAGGACTATGAAAAATACAACAAATGAAGAAGAACCTAATACCAAACAATGTATTTGATATGTTGATACACCACACTGCACTACACAGCAAGGGCAGAGACAGCATAATAGGAAGTTAATGAGCTAGCAAGTACATCTTCTATGGGCATCTCAAACCAAAGCACTAATCAAAATCAAACTTTTCTCCTAAGGTCTTAATCAAATAAATTAAAAATGCAATTTTCAGTGAGAATGTTAATTTTTCCAGGAAAAGCTCTTTTTTTTTTATTTTCCAGAAGTTTCAGCAAAACTTGGGCTTTGGCTGATGAAATATTACTACACCTTCTAACAAGATAGCTTTACAAGTAATTAAAGCGAATGCTTACAAATAATTTCTCTAATATATTTCAGTGGATTTATATGAGATGCAATAGGTGGAACAGAATGAGAGAAAAATGATGTGTGCACAGATACACTGGTTTCATAGTTTCATAGTTTCAGTTAGGGTTGGAAGGGACCACAAGGATCAGCTAGTTCCAAACCCCCTGCCATGGGCAGGGACACCCCACACTAGATCAGGCTGGACAGAGCCTCATCCAGCCTGGTCTTAAACACCTTAAGGGACGGGGCCTCAACCACCTCCCTGGACAACCCATTCCAGGGCCCTCACCACCCTCACGGTGAAGAACTTCCTCCTCACATCTAGCCTGAATCTCCCCACCTCCAGCTTCATTCCATTCCCCCTAGTCCTATCACTCCCTGATAGTCTGAAAAGTCCCTCCCCAGCCTTCTTGTAGGCCCCCTTCAGATACTGGAAGGCCACAATGAGGTCACCTCGGAGCCTTCTCTTCTCCAGGCTGAACAGCCCCAACTCCTTCAGTCTGTCCCTGTCTGTTTGCCAGGGACTTGCCCAAAAATTTAAAGTCTGCTGACCAATGATATTCAATAGCATGTTTGTCAGTGGAAACAGCACATACCTAGTCTAACAAATGCAGGAAGAAGCTAGTATAAAAAACTTAGTTCCAAAACTCGAAGCAATAGCTATGAAATGTTGACTGACATGTATTTGTTAAGTGATCCCCGGTCATTCTTCTCAGTTCAGTGGTATATATACATTCTGTGTATTCTGACTCTCACAGCTCATATTAAACAGATTTTTACTAGATATGCAGTTATATATATTCCAGTGCAAATCCTTGGGGAAAATTTAGCTGCTCAAAGTCATTAAGCATTTGAAATTCTAACTCAAGTTTCAACCACCAGAACAAATTAAACAGAGGGCAAATTTTCATAAGAGATACATGCATAATTTTGGAAAAATCATATTTAAAGTGCACTTTGCTAGGTAATATCCTAATGCCAGCCTGTACAAGGGAACTTTTCTATACAAATCTTCTCATTTTAGAGTTGAGAGCTATGTGTCAGCATTTTACATATTTGATCACACGAGCTGTGCCTGAGTTCCCAGTCACTATTTGCTGAGACTCTTCCTTCAACACTGTCATGTGGAGAGTTAAAAATGACAGTAGAAAATACAGTTGCTTTAGGGTAAAAGATCTGAGAAGTATCATGATAAATATTTCTGGACATTAGAAATAAGCATATGTAGAAGACTTACATTAATATTTTACTGCATAATTTTCATTTATCTGATCACTTTGGAGACACAATGACATAATATGTCAGTAGAGTTAAAATGTTTAGATCTAGGTTTGGTAAATGGCTTGTATTTTTCAAAATATACTTTAAAATATTACATTTCAATCACAAAACTACACTTCAAACTCCTTGTCAGAGTTACTTCATATGAGCAGACTAGCAAAACATTCCTTGTTTAGCCAGCTTGCACTGGTGGCTTCCTTGGAAGGAATGTTGAGATTGGGATAGCAGGAGATATCATCCTTCACCAAACCACACAACTCTTTCAGTTACTGTTGCATTGAAATGCTAATTCCCTTGCCACCAAGGCTGCAATATCCAAATTTAAAATCATACCTAATGCAGATTGTTAGGTTGCTTTTACAAATGTAAACGTCTATTAATCCAAGTTGGGGTTAAGATAACTGTAGGATTTGTCCTCTCATTCATGAACTACCATGGTAAAGTTTAAATCAAGATTTTGCACTGATGTTAGGGTTTCCCAGCCCAGTGAAACTCTGTGAGCACATAGATTTGGTAATGAAGATAAGACATATAATTTCCAAAATCACTGCTGAACAATAAAAAGAAATAGAGGGAGAGAGCACATGCAAAAAATCATATTTTAACACTCTGCCTCTAATTTGCATGCTAGTTATAGCTAATTACTGCTAGAAATTACAGACTGGTAGAAATACAGAAGAGAGATGGTAAATGGAAAAGACTTAATGAGAAGTTATACGTGGGTAAGGAAAAGACATCAGAAAGCCAAGACAAAGGATAAGTCAGTGAAATAGCTCTCCTACTCGCAAACTTCAACTACTCTGGGAGGTAAGCCATTCTCATTCTGACGTGTTTCTGGCTTTGCCAACAAATAAAGGAAACTTGCTGTGTACATCAACCCTCCAAGCCCATCATATGTTACCTTTACATTGCCATGGCTGGCTGAGGGGGTTGCTGATGGGTGAGGACAGGGGCACATGGCACATCAGGTTGTGGGAGACTGGACAGTCATCCTCTTGGCCATGAACTAACTTCAAGCAGGAGCAATAAAGACTTTCATTTATTAATGGATTTTTGCAAGCAACTGTAATTCCACTTAAAAGTCCAGGAAGTTCCAAAGTTTTTTACTTTTGCAAGAGATTTCCATTGGATAAGATGAACTATTCACTAGCCCATGATTCCAATACTGCAGTTATTCTGCCTTGGAACATTTCAGCATAACAGAAGGAGGTAGTCATCATGCTCAGTAAATAGGTAGCAAGTATTTAGATAATTTACCTAAATATTACTGCATTCATAGTTCCATTACTTTCTGATAATGCTAAACATGAGCTAAATGTATGACGTTTCTGCTGTGTATCTCTCTGAGGGATGCAGAGGCAGGTGTTTCTAATGAAAACAATCAGGAAAAGCATGAATTCTTACCTGTTTTATGTTCTGTGCTTAGAAAATAATGCTCTTTGAATATGCATAACAGAATAACTAACCAGTCTGAAAGTAGGTCAAGAGTCATGTTTGTGACTTGTCATAAATATCTCCATTTCCTTTAGGCCAGGAACAGAAAGCTTGTCTTTTCTAACACTGCAGGTTTTTTTTCCTCCTAAATAGAATGCTATCTGTATTAATTAAGGGAATGATACTGTTCCAGGTCAAGCATTGGCAGCTCTTATAATATGCTAAACCTTCGATAAGGCCCATCAATTTTGATTGCAACATAAGAGTGTAGATTTTCCCTTGGTAACTAATTAGTTTTATTCATACAGACACCTTTCATCCATGCAGATATAAATGAGCAAAACTCGTCTTTGAGACCATTGATAGGCTTAAGGCCATATTATCGTAAATAAACACTACTTCTATGTTCAGTTTCGTCAATTTCCTTAATTGGCTGATGTTTAAAGAGCTCAACACCATCAGAGCTGAGTGTGTGCTTGCTTAATTAATTATCTATAATTTCAAAATTTGAAGTCTAGAAATATAGATTCATAGAATTGTTTCAGTTGGAAAAGACCTTTAGGATTGAGCTCAACCATTATCTAACTTTCTCAAGTCTGGTTCTAAACCATGTCTCTTAACACCACAGCTATGTGTCTTTTAAACCCCATGCAGGTATAGTGACTCAACCACCTCCCGGGGAGCCTATTCCAGCATTTGATAACCCTTTCAGGTGAGGAAGTTTCTTCCAATATGCAATTTAAACTGCTACTGGTACAACCTGAGGGTGTGGCTCTACCACCTCCCTGGGCAGCCCATTCACTTTTTCTATGAAGAATTTCTTCTCAACATCCAGCCTAAACCACAAAATTGTTTTAGAATCATAGAATTGTTGGGGTTGGAGGGAACCTCAAGGATCATCCAGTTCCAACCACACTGCCATGGGAGGGGACACCTCACAATACATCAGGCTGTCCAGAGCCACATCCAACCTGGCCTAAAATACTCCCAGGGATGAGGCTTCTACCACCTCCCTGGGCAAACTGTTTCAGTGTCTCACCACTGTCATGGTGAAGAATTTCTTCCTACCATCCAGTCTGAATCTACCCTTTTTTATTTTTTTTTTCCATTCCCCCAATCCACCCAGCTGACACCCTAAAAGTCCATCACCTGCCCTGCTTTCCCCTCAAATCCCAGAGCACCTGGGCTCGATTGGAGTCTCCTCCCACCACAGGTGTGGCCACTTGGCCCTCCCAACCCACTCCCCTTTTTAATCCCTCCCAGGAAAGACAGAAGCCCTAAGATGAGCCCATCTGGGCTGAGGGATCCTCCTCTCATCACTGGTGAGTCCTCATTGTGCACACTGGGTGATGGTGGTGGTGACAAAGGCCGGGGGGCCTAGTGGCCCCCCGGTTAGGTAGGAAGAGGGTTGATTGCCTGCCCCCCCAGTATCATCCATGGGTGCTGCTTGGGCCTCCTTACTGGGGCTGAGCTCCTTTGTGTGGTATTTGGCTGGTGAGGATCTTGCCCCCAGCTCTGTGATGGGTGCAAAAATGATGGTGGTGGTGGTGAAGGTGAAGCAGGAGCTGTTTAGTCGCATGATATTATGCTAATTACACTATTTTTACCTGGAGGCCCCTTGAGTCTGCTCTCATCATCATTTTAATCCCTTTTATTCACACTTCAAGAGTAACTTGCTCCCAGCATCTTTCCCACATGTAGAGCTCCATCCCACTTTTACTGAAACAAGTACCAGCACTCTTGCTGACTTCACTGGACCAAGATCTAGAAGCTTCTCAAGCTCACAGACCTCTAGAGGACTATTAATGGTCTTTTTCTACAAGGTATTAAATTGAGTTTTCAGGATAAAAGGAAAAACAACTGGGTGACTGGGCAACGAAAGCAGAACAGCAGGATAGAGGTGTGGGCCCTGCCAGGAGGAGCACTGCCACAGGGAAGTGTGGCTCCAATTACTGCTTCCTCCAACTAATTGTTCCAGTTCAGATCATCCATTGAGCTTTTCCATGGGAAAGTGCTGCACACTTCATAGTATCATAATATCAGTCAGGGTTGGAAGGGACCACAAGGATCATCTAGTTCCAAACCCCCTACCACGGGCAGGGACACCCTACACTAGATCAGGCTGGCCAGAGCCTCATCCAGCCTGGTCTTAAACACCTCCAGGGATGGAGCCTCAACCACCTCCCTGGATAACCCATTTCAGGGCTTCACCACTCTCATCATGAAGAACTTCCTCCTCACATCTAGCCTGAATCTCCCCACCTCCAGCTTCATTCCATTCCCCCTAGTCCTATCACTCCCTGATAGCCTGAGAAGTCCCTCCCCAGCCTTCTTGTAGGACCCCTTCAGATACTCAGTATCTTTCTTGAAGTGAGGGGCCCAGAACTACACACAGTACTTCAGGTGAGGTCTCCCCAGTGCTGAGTACAGGGGCAGCATTACATCCCTATTCAGATGTTTTCTTTGTGTAAAATGTGATGTAATCAACAGAGTACTGTAAAATCTGGATGATATATGCGAGTTAAAGCAAAACTGCTAAATCTTCTTTTCACCATTTCTATGAAAAAATAAATAGATGTTTGGTGCAAATATTGTTTTTTTTCAAATTGTAGTAGTAATTTAAGTCATTGTACAGAATACGGAATTAACCAGGTTGGAAAACACCTTCGAGATCATCAAGACCAACCTATCACCCAACACCATCTAATCAACTAAGCCATGGCACCAAGAGCCCCATCCAGTCTCTTTTTAAACACCTCCACCACTTCCCTGGGCAGCCCATTCCAATGGCAAATCACTCTTTCTGTGAAGAACTTCTTCCTAACATCCAGCCTAAACCTCCCCGATGCAGCTTGAGACTGTGTCCTCTTGTTCTGGTGCTGGTTGCCTGGGAGAAGAGACCAACCCCCCACCAGGCTGCAACCATCCATTAGGTAGTTGTAGATGGCAATATAAGCTCTCTCCTGAACCTCCTCTTCTCATGGCAATTGTCTCCAATTGTGAACAATCTATCCAGAAAAAAAATCATCACTTGAGGAAATCTGCAGTTAACTAATTTTATGGTATCAAAGGGAAGCTCAGGATTCATTTGTGTAACAAAATTCAAACAGAACTAGAAGATAATTTGGCCTTCATTTTGACTTCTCTAAGTGTGCTGGGTTACACCTATCCTGGGTGGGGAGGTCTGAAAGAACCCAGACCCCAGGTAGACAAAAGAATCTTCATCCAGGTGAGCAGAGAGAGACTTGGTTTTCCCCTTCCCAGGAGGAGAGGTCCCCTGGATCAAAAGTGGTCTATTCCACTCCCCATTCCTGTCCAGCAAGCCTCTAAAATGGGGAGATGTCTTTTATTTAATCTCCTCTCTTTCTGCCTTGCCAAGTCTAGAGAGATCAGCTGCTGCTGCTGCTTCTTGCACTGACCATGTGGTCAGGGCCTATTTTCCAAGCTGCATCCACACTTTCTATAAGGACTGAATCCACTTGCATCCAGGGAAATACAAGGCCATCCAGGCTTGGTTTTGCATATTTTCTTATTTATCCTTATCCCTTACCTTTGTGAACCCTCCCTGTATTTTGTTAAAAACTTCTCTCCTATTTCCAAACCTATTCCAGACTATTTCTTTCATAAATTTACCTTCCCTTTCCCCTACCCCTTTTCATTCCTCCCTTCCCCCCCCTTCTCACTAGGGAAGGAGGAGGAATTGCAGTCTGTTATCATTTGAGCTTTTAAACTCCAGTTAAAGCTCAAACCAGCATACTAAGTTTTTTGACAGTAATCTGCTGTGCAAAGTATTCAATGATATAAAAAGAAATCAATGCTTGGAGTCACAGACCTTAACTGAGACAACCAAAGGCTCTTTTAGAATTATTGAAAAGAGACTAGCACCTTCAGAAAGTTACTCAACCCATGCAAATCCTGTGGCAAGTCTTTAAAACTATTAAGCAGAGCCCAGAGTATGAGTACAACCTCAGTTTGGTTAAGTGAATTTGGGCTTGGAAGTCATATGGAGGATTTGATGCTCCTTCTGCATGAGGCAGCCTTTAAAAAAAAATATTTTTTTTTAGATTCTGGATCCTACCATACACATTGTGGGCTGGGGTTTTTTTCTGCTTGTAGGGCCGAACCATCTCCAAGGGGTGATCATTGTCATCTTTCAGGAGAGAAAACACATTTTTATTGTCAGAGAGTGTCAGCCTGCTTCAACTTGCTTCTATTTTCAGTCATAACTGTTCTGAAAATCAAGCCTTAAGGATCACCTGACCTCACTACTAGGCATTAAGTAATACTATTACAAATTCTGTCAGGCATTTACAGACATTTTATTTCTTGTTGTAGGTATTCTTTAAAAAGGTTTGTACTTGATCATAAGTTAAAAGATTCCGTAGTTGAGAACTCTGTGACAAACAGTATTTTGGCTTTCCTCTAGAACTTTGTTCCTCATGGTTTTGTATTTTTTCATTAATATAATTTTTATATACAATATCCACTGCTCTTCCCTCGTGTACCAAATCAGTCATCTCTTTGAGAAGGTTATCCAGCTGGCTTCATCTTTTCAGGGTGAGGAAAGTCTTGAGCCCAAACATTGCTGCTTTGTAGGTGAATATACTAGTTATTCAGGTATCACATGGCTTTATCTCAAGATATGTTCTAAAACTATACACACCCTGGGACCAGGATATAGTCCCAAGTGATGGATTCTAGCAAGCAGTCCTTCCTGGAACTGGTGTAGCAGTTCGAAGCAGTTCTAAAACTATACACACCCTGGGACCAGGATATAGTCCCAAGTAATGGATTCTAGCAAGCAGTCCTTCCTGGAACTGGTGTAGCAGTTCGAAGGTTGTGGATCTGCTTTCAGTTTTGTCTCTGTCAGCTTAAGCTTCTCAGCCTGCCCCTGTTTTGACTCTGGAACTCCAGAGTAATGAGTCTTCCTGCACATCTTTTAGGGACTCTGGGTGGCATAGGCAGTGGAGTCTGTATTTCAAGGGCCAAGCAGCCTAAACATTAGAACTTCATATATGTTGGATATAGTCACTAACTCGGCAGACATGTAGCACCTTGCCACCTGAAGTGTTGTAATCTTTAACACTTGACACAAAGTACAAAACAACACAGTAATCATTAATGCTTACATAAGTACTTCTGACAATGTTTTATGAAGGTAATGGGTTTTCCTCCTTGAAGTAAGATAATGGAAAGATAAACATTTCCATTTACTGGAGTTTTCAGACACATCCAGCAGGCCAAGCATCCCATAGACAGAAGCAGTCAATATCAAAATAGTTGCTCCTAACTTAACATAGGGGATAGTACAAGTAACCAGAACCTAAGGATGAAAATTCCAGGCTTTATGGAGCTGCTTGCTATTTACAAACTGCGACTTTTCAGATGTAGTTTTGAAAGTGAGCATTAAACACTTCTACAGATAATGAGAACATTCAGTTCCATTAGAAAGGATGTAAGATAAGGAAGGAATTTAAACGTGCATGCCTCGAGGCATAGCACGCACTGTCTGAGGTGGGAAAGTAATTTCCCTTATAGCCGGTTACTCTAAACATCATCGGATGTATAACTTCTGACCCCTGTCAGGAACAGGTTACTGGAGAAATGGACTTCTTACTGAACCCTCAAGATATTTCACATGAGATTTGGAAATTACCCATTCCTAATGAGGGAAGAATGCAGGAGAATAAAGGAAATACATTTATTTAATTACAGGCTCATCAAAAGCAGGTTAAAAAGTTAAGTACTATAACCTGATCTTAGACCTTGAGGCATCACAGTCCTACAGAAAACTTGGGAACATTTGTGTGATCAGCTCACATAATCAAATGGAGAGATCTATGGAGAGCACTAAAAAATTGCTGTTATGTTTAATCTATTAATTGAAGTGTGTATAAGGAGGGAAAAAAAATAAAAATGAGGGTGGTACATTTTAGTTCCCAAGGGATATAAAATACAATTTTGACATTTAATAGAAGGATATGAGAAAAGGTTAGATGTTAAATAAAATGCTGAGACATTTGTGTGTGGGATGAGGAAAGCACATGATGTGGTGTGTCACTGTAGTTCCAACAAGTTATCACAAGTTAAGCAATTTTCTTAATTAAGGACTTTGTCACTATATGATCAGGCTAACCTGATATTGAAATGCAGATACTGTTATTTTTCAGATGTTCTACACCATCAAGTTTGCACTTACTGTGCTGTCAAAAGGTGACCCACTCATTGAATAACCTTCAATAAATTCCAATTAAGAGTATATTTGGATGGTGAGACAGTTTGAGTATTTGCTATACTTTCTATTTAATGTTTTGCTTATAAATCTCTTGAGATGCAGTTACATAAAGCAGCTTCTGGCTTATCTTTTCTTTTGCAAGTTTGAGGGGGAAAAAACCCAAACTCAACCCCCCCAAAAAACCTTACAGTATTCAAGGGCATAACAAACAATGCTGGAAATTCCATAACAGGTTACACAATTATTTATTTTTAATTAAAAAAATGCTAGAAAATGCTTCTGGTGTTTTGGCCATGGCTTGGGGCTAGACACACCCAAAAGTTGCTCTATTGTTTCCTTCTTAGATGGACAGAGGAGGGGGAAAAATATAACAACAGGCCAGTGAGTCAAGTCAGAGATTTAATAGGACAAAAAGTGAAAGCAGAGGCCACATGCAGAAGCAAGAGCAAGCAAAGGTACTGTTCTCTACTTCTGACCAGCAGAAGATGTCAAGCCACTCAATGGGAAGCAGGGCTTCAATACACATAGCAGCTGATCTGGAGTACAAACACCAACTACACAAATACTAACTACAGCTCAGCCAAATCCAATAGACACTAGATTAAATTAAGCTTGTAGTTGTGGCATTTGTTGTGCATGTACTTAACAAGAAGGAATTACTGAGAAGAAGAACAGATGCAGGGATGAGTAGTTCTAGGGTTCCCAATCTATCCCCTAATCTACTGCTATGTGGCTTTTTTTGGTGGCCTTGGTCCTATAGTTTTCTTCAAGAACTCTTATTTTTGCACAAAAGCACAGCTTCAGCAGGATAATTTGAAAGTGCTGATTCATGTTATTTACACAGTCTCTGGGTGAAATTGGATATTTATGGAAGAAAGCCATTTTCTACAATGTTTGCCATTAGTATGGCCTCATTACACTTTTTTTTTATGAGCCTGTATTATCACAGAAAACCCTAGCTTGAAAACCCCCTCCTCTTTATCTCTCATCATTCAATGGTGGAAGGCTAAACTCTCTGCTTGGAGTTTTGGTTTTCACTGATTTTTTTTTTTTCCTTCTTTCATTAATTTGTATTTTATATCACAAATGGTACATCTGTGCAATAATTGTCCAAGACAATGAATAACAGTAAATGACAGCCATGCCACTAAGAAGGTAGACTGTGATCCAAGAGATCTCTTTCAAACATGTCAGGATTATCTTATATGACCTTGGACAAGATATTTAATATACCCTGTTTAGAACAGACCATGTTGGTGTGGGAAGGATGAAAGCAATAACATGCTTAATCATACTAGTAATGAGAATAAACTATTCCAAAGAGAGGATTATTCTGTATTATACTAAAATACCAAAGGATCGCCAAAGTTGCACAAGAGCATGCAGGTTTATCTGCTGCTAGTCTCTTGAGCAATACAATAGATGATGCCTGTGACAGCTATTTTGCTTGTAATATGGTGGAAGTGCTCAAAGCTCTGATATTAGTGTGTTAAACCTAAAGGAATGATTTGTGAAAAACAGAATTCTGTGTAGCAAGAGTTTGACTCTACTATGTTACTTTGTATGTTATAGATGTGACCTTTGTCTGGTGTGTTATTTCCTTTCTTGAGAAGCCAGGCAGCATAAACTGCTTACTAAAGTGTAATGTCTTGTCTTTGCTTTACCTCTTTCCTTGGATAACTCTGCACTAAATTATCCATTTTGTAATGGCTTCAGACTGTTCATGCCATGATAGATTTCTAGTCTTCATGTTGCACAATCTAGATATGTCATCTTAAAGGATGAATAGATGGAAGAAACAGTGTTGATTTGGACATCGTGGACACCTAATTGTAGATCTTCATATACAGTGGATGATCATTCACTCCTTGCACCAGCTTTCCACTTTTTAAATTGACATTTTCATTTGCTGTATGATGCTGCAATGGTTCGACATTGCTGAAGTACTTAACTGTGTTCTATCACTCTCTCAGATGCAGACCCTCATATCTGCGAAGAGTATTGATTCCTTATCAGCTTGCAACATCTCTTTGCTCTGAAAGTGCAGTCTGGCACTCACTCAATACCATTCTATGTTTTAGTCCATAGGAACAGCATTTCTGTGACTCCTCACAGGATAAAAACCAACCACCAACAACTGTAACAACAAAACCCAAACCAAAAAAAAAAAAGCACAAACCCCCAACCCACAAAAAAATCCAAACCAAAAAGTATCTTTTCATCTTTTAATTTCTTAATGTTCTGCTTCTCATACTGTAGGTAAATGAAACAATAGTGTTTCCTATGCTTACAGTTTGTGCTGCTGTTTACAGTGTGCTATTTTCCTTATTCACAAAAGTCCACTATAATCTCCACTTCTTTTTAACTTAGTCTAGCATGTATATGGGTCCACCAGACTTTCTGCTCATCATTATTGAATTCAGATCACTGCACTAATACTGTTCTCAAAAATTATAGTACTCTTCACAACCATTGTAACATGTTCAAACTTAATAAACATATTCTCTGTTCCATCATCTATATCCTGTATAACCATATATATTCATAAGGATTTATAAATAAAAGTATGGAAATATAGAGGAATAAATATTCCTTGGAGCATGTCAGCTGATCATGTTGGACATTTAAAGCTTCATAGCTTGTAAAAGGTACACACATGATAAAGAGCTGCTCTCCTTACAACCTAAGGAGCTCAAAGGAGCAATGACAGCTGAGGGAAACCAAACACTACTGTGCCTTAGCTCACTGTGGCTATTACAGGAGGCAGCAGACTGTGAAAGTCTCATCATCAAAGCCCTGAAGGAAGACAGAAGCATGATGGTAGAGGGGATCACAATAATACTGTCAGAGATATGAGCCCCTGCACCACTCCCACAGTGCATTCAACATGAGAATTCAGTGGGGAGGCTCTCTGGGTTGCCCCACAGACTAGTAACACTGCCCAAGGCTTTGACGTTTGCTGTGGAAGACAGGGAAGAACATTTCAGTACTGTGCCAGACACATGGGATGTTTAGGGGACCAAAGTCAGGGAAACAATGATTTGGGGACAATGAAGCACAGGAAAAAAAGAAGGGTATGAAAGGAGCCAGCTGCACATAAATATGTGCTTGTCTGCTGTTGCCTGAGCCTGATCAGCAATGTCTGTCTCATCTTCTCATTAAGTTCAATTTCTAGTGATTTTCCTGGGTGCAGAGCTCCCTGGGCTGTGTGCACGTGTGGGGAAGATCTGGGTGCCAGTGGCTGGGGTGGGCCAGAGGCGAGAGGCCAATGTGCCTGTGAAGCCAGCATGGGGCATGATGCAGGTGATCTGTCAGGAAATTACAACTGGCCAGTATCAAGCTGGACCAACCAGTGAATGGGGCACATTGCCTGGAGCATGGTATGAGGGTATCCCTATAGCTGAGACCACAGATGGCTTTAGGTAACGTGGGATTTGGCTAACATTTCCATTCAGCTGCTGAGATTGCAATTCAATTGGGAGACTCATTGGTGTGTATGTGTGCTCATGGGTAGAGTGAAGATCCAGGTCCAAGTGGACCTGGATGGACTGGGTCTGTAAGCCTGTTTACTGGATGAATACACTGGAGGGTGTCTGTTTGCCTAGGTGCCAGTAGAAAAGGAAACTAGTATTCTGTATCCTGGGCAAAATGTGTGGTATCCATGCTGTACATAGTTGACTCTATTTCCCACTTATGTATTTTCATCCTGATCAGCCATGAAGAGTAACAAGAGGAGGTCACTGGTGCCACTACTGTTTATGTAGTCAGTGTTTATTTTTCTGTTTACATGTATATGGATGTATATGGGTGTGGGTGAGACCTTGCTGCTGGGTAGGCCTGGGGACATGGAGCTGCAGAAGCCTTGCCTTTGTTGAGTTCCAAGATACAGGACCCCTTAAAGACTGTGCATGTAGCCCTTGTTTCTATTTCATCTGTCATTTTATACTTACACATCTATGAATCATTCTTCTTTGTCCAGGTGATACTCAAAGAGGAGGAGAAGGAAGGCACTAAACCAGTGGAAAGAAGGCAAACGAAGACCTGAACAACTTAGGGGAATAAAGCTCATCTAACCTGGTTTTATTCTGTTTCTTTTTATATTTGTTTCTTTCTTTGTCCTTTCATGGATGTGTGTTTGTATCTGTGTCACCAAAATTACATATGTCTGCAGTAAATTTCTTGAAGTCATTTCAGTTTTCTTCATTAATTTGGAAAAAAAAATATTGGAAACTAGTGCTTTCACTCAATGCCAATCAAAATAGTTGAGAGTTTACTGTCATTAACACGCAAATGATTTGTATTAGTTTTAACTAAGATGAGTTCAGAGACCTGTGGAACAGATCATGACACACATAGACAGTAATGTCTTCAGAGAGTCTAGAGAGTTGGACCATTTTAGAAGAATGTCAAACAGTAACAGGGAGTTTTCATGGTGGTTGAATCTATCACCTAACTGATATGCAGAGGGCTGTCTTCAAAGAGCAACAGACTTATTTTCATCTTGTCTGAAGGTCTGATAAGTGCATGATTTTTAGCTGAGACATTTGAAGATCTTTTCTGTGATTTGTTAAACTTTTTAAATGGCTATCCTATCTGAAGTAAAATTCAATAAATACAAAAAGAAGCTGCCTCATGTAAATCAGCAGCTGAAAATGTGACATTTTTCAAGATCTTTTCACTTATAGTGCAGAAGCTTTAGTGAATATTCATAGAATATATTTATACTATAATACAGTCTTTATAATTAATATTAATTAGGTTATAAATATAATCAGATTATAACTATAATTATTTTAATCATTATAATTAATTAGGCATATATTATGGTATGTGTAATTACACTTTCATGTGGCAATCTGTACTATCAAGAAATTAATTCAGAAATTAATGAAATATTGCCTTCAGATACTGCAATACATTATATGTATTTTAACTGAATATTTACTTTATGGAGGTATACAAGCAATGTTTGTGTAAAACAGTCCCGAAAGATAAATTAAAAACAAGTAATATGCATTCAGCTTAATAATAAACACAAGCTGCATTAAAAAAAACCCCAAACCTCATTAGTTTTTTGAGAAATGTTTATGACATATATGATTAACTTTTCAGCTACAGAAGTACTGATTGTTCAGTACTATAAATTATAGGATAATCCAAAGCATATCGTGGGTTTCATGTCCTTTTCATGTGCAGCCAATGATAATAATAATAAAGGTTCCATTCCATTACAAAAGAAACAAGCTTAAAATATTTTATTGAGGATTGTAATAATATCTTATCCAGAGACACACAGGTACAGACATCATAAGTCAAGCATGTTAACACTCCCAGAATAACTGAACATCCAAACCTTTTACAACTGATTATTTCAAACCGAAATGATGCACAATGCACTATCGCTTGAGATTCTTCAAAAACACCAAAGAACAAAACAAAGAAACTTTACACTTAAGGTGGCATTTTAACATGAAGGTGTCACATGTCTTTGCTGGCATGGTACCTGATGTCAAATTGCACTTGGTCAAAGCTCTTCATGTTCAAACTTCACATTAATTATTTTCTATCTGAACACTTAGGTCACTCTTGCTCTCTATGAAGTGGTTTGCGCTCTGGAGGAAGCATTGGCTGTAATTTCTGCCAGCGCTGTGGAGGCCAGAGGATATGAGTAGCTCGAGCATGTAGGAGTCCAAGAGAAACCTGTAACCAAAAGAAAAATCAAAAAGATTATTGAATACTGCAAATGTAATAAAATGTGGAAAATTACATGATGATTTGTCAAGTGAGAGAATACAAAGCAGAGATTGTTGTATGCATAAGGAGTGGCTCATGTATGCAATGAGAAGAAAACCTACTTCAGTGGCAATTTCTTTTCTTTTTTACGTATTTAGTGGAATTTGAATAGCTTGCTGAAATGCACTGGTTGTAGCAAACTTGAACAGGAATGTTTTTTTCAAGTTCAAGAGAACCAAAAGGTGGATTATAGAATGCCTCACTGTTTATCAGTTATTCTGGATACAGCAGAACAAGGCTCAAGTATATGTTATGAATTAGATAAATGGAATCTGTTTCTCAGATTTGAGCTATGCACGTTAACCAGACCAGGACAATGGATTTTCTAAACACTTGTGTTTTCTGTTTATCACTGACCTTCAAAAATCCATTTTGTCTCCAACCAAAACTCTAATTTTGAAGGTCTGAGAATGCTTCCACTTCATTCATATGTCTTGCAAACATGTTTTATTTATTATTGTCTTACTTTAATAATTTTACTAAGATTTTATTTCATAAATCAGAGTCAATATTGATATTGCTTACAAATGAATCACTTGTAGGCGGCATAGTTTAGAAAACTGAATTCCTTAGAAAACCTTGAGAAAATTACAGACAAGGTTCTTCAAACACGGTGTGACTAGACTAAGAATAACTGAGAATGCAAGAGGAAGAGTCACATTTTAAGACAGGTAAAAAAACAGGTCTTCAATGTCCATACTTAATTTTAATGTTAAGTAATTTGTTATGGAGTTAATCTCACTTAATTTGAAAAGCCTGCAGGATAGACTTCTACATCTTAAATTATTTGTTTAGACTTCTGGAAACAATAGCAAGCAGTATGCTTCACACTAACTATGAAGTATTCAGTGTCAGTAAAAAAGTTGCAAATAGGATAAAAACGTGGTTAAAAATACTCTATGTGAAAAAAAGATGAAATTCAGACTCCTAAGAAGACAGTGGGCTTGGAAGTCTATAATGAAAGGCAGAAATAAAGAACATATAGGTTTTATTTGCCTATTATGTAATTTTTCATAAGCATAAACAAGCATTAGATTATATTGTCCTAAAGAGTTTATAAAGCAAGCAAAAGGGAAATACTTCAGTGTCCATGCTTACATAATAACTGTACACATTATACCATATGCTGAATAGATTAGAAAAGAATAACAAAGTGGTTCAGAAAATCATAGAAACGTAGAATCATGCAATGCTAGGGACTGGACAGGACCTCCAGAGAGCAAGTCCAACCTCCTCCATAAAGCAGGACCACTTAGGGCAGATCACACAGGAATGTGTCCACATGTGATTTGAAGATCTCTAGAGAAGGATACTCCACAACCTCTGTGGGCAGCCTGTTCCAGTGTTCCATCACCCTCACAGTAAAAAAGTTTTTCTTATGTTAATAGAAGCAAAGTCCATTGCACATCACTGTACATAAAGTCACAGTAGTCTCTATCCTCTATATTAGGAAATACTGAGGGGGGAAGTATATACTTGTCCTTATGCTCTAACGATATGGTATTGGCTGTTGTCAGACCTGGTACACACAGTTCTTCAGTTCCATTCTATTACTCACTACCAAAAAAAAAAGAGTTATTTCAGTAAGCAGGTAATTCAGCATTTCATGAAAATAGACACCAAATAGGCCCCTAGGAATATCTGCAGCTAATTTTCTTGATTTAATTTCATAGGAATAATGTATATTCACCAGTCTCTCTCTACTATATAATCAAATCAGTGAAGCTGAAGTGGTCTACATCTAATTCCACGTTCTGTATCTTGATGAAGCAGGTGCTGAATTACTTAAATATAATTTGGTTACTTAATAATCCATGATATTTAAAAGAAGTAGATCACCAAAATTACAGCCTAGAATCATATTTTCCTACATATAAGCAAAGGACAAGCTGCTAGTGACAACTCTTTTTTGATAGGATTTAGCTGCACTTTTTCAAGCCTTACATACTTCTGGACATTCACAGAATTCACAATATCCTTTATCTTAATTATGCCACAAACTGGTCTGCAAATGTAATATTATCATGGGGATTCTTTTCCCTGAGTGTGCAGCATGATGGCACAGACATTACAGGATGGTGCCAACATACAAAACCACAGCAAACCTCACCGTGGCATACAAAATGTGACAGCATTAGAACGGGGAGGTGGGGGGAAACAAAGGGGAAAAAAAAGTACTCTTCTCAAACACAAATAACATCTTGTTTTCAAAGCTCTGTTTTTCTGAGTGCATTGCTTGTTATTGATGTCAGTAGGAGGTCTGCATGCAGACTGAGAATACAACAAATGAATCAAAAATTGTTTGAAGTTGAAGCTGGGAATAATTTTACCCAGAGGGTTTCTTCTACTGACCATCATCTGACTTGTAACTAATAAAGAAATATCCTTGCTATAAACCAGATTTACAGGACAACATGACTAGTGTTAGAAAGGAAAAATAGGTATTGTTGGGTGATGGAAGTCTTCACTAAATAACAAATGACGCTGATGCGGTCGTGCTTCTTCTGTAATAACTTCAAGGCTCTCTTTAAAAGCATCTTTATGTTTGATTTCTGCAAACAACCTTAATAACTTTTGTCCATTGCCTATTGCTATTACGTAGTTACCAGAGTAGCTATGAATCTCACTGAGGAAAACCAGAATTGTTTGCAGACAACAACCTGCCCTTGCTAATGGGTTTACCCTCAAAGGTTAAATATGAACAAAGGGTGAACTGACAGGCTACATTTTCAGTTGCAGCAGTGAAATACTGAAATAATCCATTTTTTAAAAGGTTAATCAGTTCCCTTGCAGACATTATTTACACATTTTACTTAAGAAAATGTTTACCCCCTTGAAACACTGTCTTAACTATAAGAAAAATCAGTACTTTACAAGCATGCATTCTTTGAGGAACACTTTTATTTAGATACATGAGTAAAAGATGCCAGCAATCTAAATGGTTGATTTCTGTTTCTGCATTATGATCTATTTATTATTCCTGCTGTGACAACAACAGATGCCATGTTGAATTGATTCCATATTATTTCCCTAACCTGAGCTGTTTAGGCATTAATTTTTAATTAGTTTTTTTACATCCTAGAATATTTAATTGAACAACTGAGAAGCTAACCTGTAAGCACAGCAATTTTATCAGCAGAAAAACCCAAACTTGAATGAGTTATACTGTTTTGACACTTAGTGTGATAAAGGCATTTTTCCTTAGTCTGCTCATTGTTAGCATGTTAGTTGCACGGAGACTGATTAGTTTTGTTGTTGCACTAGGGAAAGATAAGCCTAAGCTTGATAGTGCTATCTGCAGTGTTATTTACAACTATCTTGCTCATTGTATCCTAACAGGTTGGAATAAATGCACATTTATTACTACAGAGACATTTTACTATCACTTCCCTCAGTTCCAAAATAAGTCATTTAAAAACACTCATTGATTTACAGACTGTACAATCCACCTTTTGTTGTCTGTTTGCCATTTGACTCCTTCACTGTGTCTTAGCATGATGCCTTTACTAATCCCAAATCATAATGGGTAAGGTATTAAATCTATGTGGTCTGATGTATAGATGTAGCATGCAGTGGTAAACACTGAAATTTCTATGGAAAACAGGGTCTTCAGTTCTGATTTCAAGAAAAGGAATAGTCCAGATAAGCATTTGATCCTAATAAGGGTATTCTCAGCTTTATGAGAATGTGGAGTCTAACTAACCTGCTAAATTCTAGCACTTTTTCCCTTGAATCTTTGATGATTTTGCTCTAGCATAAACATCCAATATTTCCATTTCTGTAACAATATTAAAACATGGAAATAAAGCACCACTGAATATAAATTGAGAAATAGCAAAGCAGAACCAAAACCCCAGGCCTTTACAACGTCTTCTAAAGTTATACTGCTTAACTATTAACTTTGCTAATTAGAAGCAACAATAAGACAAACAGACAACAATCAGTGGAAGAATTTAGCTGCTACTGCAGCCTTGTAAGCCAGTATAGCCATTGCTAGTAGCAATCTATAGACCTTGTACCAGCTCTGCAAGGCCTTGAGATCAACTTCCCAGGCTTTGTCTGGACTGTCCTTGCCAGCATGGAGTTTTCATTTAGCTTCTCTAACTACAGCAGTTTCTCTATAAAAGTATAAAAGCACTTCTGAAAAAGGCAAAATGCTAAAAAAATACTGTCTTAAAAATTGTCTTGTTTCATTGTGATTAAACCTAGAAACATTTCAATAATCATTTGTATTTTTCCTCCTAGTCTCATTAATAAAAATGTAAAAATGTAAATTGTCCAAATCCTCTAAAATAACACTGGAAGCAAAAAATAATAGCTACCCAACAAACTAGAAGCAGAACTACATTACAGATTTAACCTCAAGAAATTTCTTCAACAGACAGGCTAATGAGAAAGAGAGGAAAAACATTCTAAAATATTTCAGCCCCCAAATAATTCAGAGAGACCTTAGGATAGAAATACTTAAGCAACTATGCAGTGCTCCAAATATAATACCTACAAAAATATATAGCATGGGATAGCCATTTGTGTCAAATTAGATTGCTTGTCTTTAATAAAGGCTGTTGCACTGGGTTTTGATATTAGATTGTAGGTGTAAAATGGTCTCACAGAGAATTCTCCCAGTAAATGAATCTCTTTAAAAAATCCATACTCTAATGGAAAGTAAACATGATTGCTATTACATTTCATTTTCTGTACATGGTTGAACTTTGAAATAACTGCTATCAAGTGCAGTAGAAGCAGAAAGGGTCAATAAAAATAAAATCTTGTGGATTACAGTAAAACCCCAGAGAAACCAATTCTTCTAGCAGAAGTATCTGGGATAAAGAACAATGGTAGAAAAAACAAATATCCTTGACCTCCATCTTTTATGAATGTAAGAATAACACAAAGATGAGAACAGATTATTTTCTAAATAAAGCCATACCACAACAAATGTTCTTTATCTTATATCGGCTCACTGAAAGGTGGCATAAGAATGTGATAACCAGCTCATGACCACACACACACCAAAAAAGAAGTGACTGATTCCTTTCAACTATATAGCAAAATGCTTCATCATTCTTTCTTCTTGTAACTGAACAAATCAGAATTAATGGAGCCATACAGACCTAGTGACAAAGAAAAGAATGCAGCCCATTAATTTTGTTAGTAAGTGTTCCATTAGTTTGATAGCTGAAAGAGCAGTTCCAGCTACATATAAAACATCCTGTGTGTGTTTTGTTTCACAGAGCTACGGTGTAATCAAAAATGGTCCTTATTAAAGCTGTCAAATTCAGAAGTATTCATTTAGAGAGAAAATGTGTTATAGGAAAATCTGGAAATATATAAATGAAAATTTATATCATATTAAGCCTTATATTAATAACAAGTTTATATTATTATTTAATATGGATGAAAATTAATGTAAGAAAGTTTTGAACAATGAAAATAGACACTCAAAAGGGATGCATATATATGCTACACATACATGAACATACATAATTACAAAGTAAGATGTAGTAGAGAAATATATTTCAAATGCAATGGATGACTCCTGGGTTGAATAAAATTTGCATGTTAGTACAGACTAGTTGTCTGAAATTAGTATAACAATTGTAACTGCTGCAATCTAACATGATTTGCAATTTAAGCTATTCATATGAGAAGAGGTGAGCACGGTCACTGCACTGTTCAAGTTATTGACTGAACTGAAAAATGCATTGTACGACATACCAAGATTACTCGGTAGCATTCTCATTTGTTCTGTCATGTCTGCAGGCCTGTGCTAAACCTGAATTTGCAAAAGAGGTAAAGGAAGGAAATGGTCACTGGCAATAGAAATTATTTTACATGTGAGATTTTCCTACAGTTAAATGTGGAGATAGACACTAATTAATCTTAAACCATAATTTACAGTGATGAAAGTAGTGCAGATTTAAAGGGATTCAGTAAATAGTACTGTATATTTTATTCAGTTCATGAAGAAATCGGCTGTCAATGCCACTGACTACATTAAACACATAAACAGGCTTGGTACAAGTAGTCTATGAGAAGAATTATGTATCAATGCATTTTCTTGGAATTACCAAGGAGGTTGTGGTGGTTTGAGCCTTAACTGGAAGTTAAGAGCTCAGGTGGGGGCAAGGCTGAGAATCTCTCCCCCACTCCCTCCCTCCCTCCTCCCTCCCAACAGAGAGGGGAGAAAAGGAAGGAGCAAATCCACCAAACAATAATTTGGAGTCGACTTGGAAGTAGAGAGGTAAAGAGTTGTCTTTAAGCAATATATATATGTATATAACAATAACAGGAAAAAAGGTTCACAAGGGCAAGGAACAAGGATGGATGGGAGGGGGACAAAAAAACAAGAGAATACTACAAAACCAGCCTTTCTCTGAGGAAGCGTGGAGGCAGCAGGGAGAAGGATCAGGTCCGACCACGTGGCAGAGGAGCAGGAGGGCAGCTGCAGTAGCTCTCATCCAGCAGAGGCAGGAGCCAGAAAAGCAGGGGCCAACAGCTACGATGTCCTGCTTTTTACACCCTAGCTGGGCAGGGAGGGGGGAGTGGAACAGACTCAGCTTCCCAGGCGAAAAATGCCCTGCAGGGAGTGAAAAGTACCTGCAAGCCCTCCACCCTGCTTTGTTCTTTTGTTCTCAGAAAAGGCTGTTAACCCACCACAGAGGTACTATTCAAAAGGGCAATACAGCTATTCAACTTCTTCATTCCTTCCCAGTTTCTTCTTCTCTGTTTTCTGAAGGTATCTTTTTAAAATAGAGTTTAGCCTGTAACACAGTACTACTACACTTTTATCTTCAACAAGTAGAACATTCTTAAAAATTATTATTCCTTCCTTTGATTCACAAAACCATTATGATAAATAGGTCTATGAAAAGATTATAAATCCAATCTCTTACTTATTTTAGATTTCTAGTAATAAAAATTATGAACTTGCTTAGTGCACACTACGATATGCCTTACATGCTGCATATACATAAATGCAAGTTAATAGTTAAAAGCCTTTTAATATTTCACTAAGTGATGCACAAAATTCCTAGACTAAATAGGGTTGTCATTAAGTCATGTAACTCGGCAGAAGAAAAAAAAAGTGTACTAATAGCTTTCATGAAAGACCCCCACATTAAAAAGCAGTAATATATTTGCAATTCAGTAGCATAAAAATTGATAAATGTGGCAGAAAACAATTATTAAAATGTATTTATTATCTTCACCTATAAGCTATATCCCAAATCTATGCACGTTAATTATTCAGAAGTAGATAAAAGCCTTCAGAGTTAATTCTTGTTCAGCAATGCATTGTGTCAGTGCCAACAGAGGCAGAAGTATGTCAGGCTTAGTGACACTTTTCAGCTTACTACACTGATATTAATTATGTGCATTGTCTTTCTTGACTGAATACTTAGGACACTATGCAGAAATGTTGTACAAATTAAGCTGACTTCCACTTTGGTTCTGTTTCATGTCATTAATTTAGAATTTCATTCTAAAGCTTTGACAAATACAGCAATACAGTGCAATAAGGGAAGGAGTTACAGAGCAGCTCCAATAGTTCACATAGAGGACACAGTCTCAGGCTGCGCCAGGGCAGGTTTAGACTGGATGTTAGGAAGAAGTTCTATACAGAGAGAGTGATTGCCCACTGGAATCGGCTGCCCGTGGAGGTGGTGGAGTCACCTTCATTGGAGGTGTTCAAGAAGAGGCTTGATGGGGTGCTTGGTGCCACGGTTTAGTTTTTCAGTTGTTTAGGTGGGTTGTATTGTATGTATTGTATTGTATGGTATTGTATGTATTGTATTGTATTGTATTGTATTGTATTGTATTGTATTTAGGTGGGTTGGATTGGTTGGTAGGTTGGACGCGATGATCTTGAAGGTCTCTTCCAACCTGGTGTACTGTATTGTATTGTATTATTGTATTGTATTGTATCCTGGGACAGCCCTCATCCTCTCACAACACTGCTCCTCCACAGACCAAATTCATCCCTCAGGGCTGCTGCTCAATCAGACAGAACCATGCCCTTTCTCTGTGGTGCTCTATGTTTCCAGGAAAGCCAGGCAGAGGCATCCCAGCGCTGCTTTGGGCACAAAGATTTACCGTGACACTGAACGATACAGAGGAGAGCCCTGGCATATTCCTGCGCTTCTTCAACCAGACACTCACAGATAAAGTGGACGCCAATGATGAGTGGCTCGTACTGAAAAGGTGATCAATCAAGCTAAGATGACAGGTCAAATTCCACCAATGGGCATCCATATGCACACAAACTAGGAGATATGGCATTTCATAATCATTCAGGATAAATGAAAGGTACCTGATCTCATAGGTCTAAGCTCATAAATAGCCCCAATGTTTGACCTATGAGATCAGGTATTTTTCTGAGCATCCTGCTGCTCTCTTGTATGCTGTTAGAATCATCTCTGGCCTGAGTCACTCCATCAGTGAGCACTGTGATGGGACAGCATTGGGAGCAGCAGACCTCAGGCATTTGAGGAAGTTCATTACCTCAAATTTTACTTGGAAGATATTAGCAGTCATTCAAGATCACATTACAGTAATTATCAAATGCTGAGGTAAAGACAAAAAAAAAAAAGGAGAAATTAAAAGTAAAAAAGGCCAGCAGTAGCCAGAAAAACTAATTCAATGGAATAGATGAGGACAGAGTGAAAGAGTTGGGGCTGTTCAGTCTGGAGAAAAGAAGGCTCAGAGGTGACCTTACTGTGGCCTTCCAGTATCTGAAGGGGGCCTACAAGAAGGCTAGGGAGGGACTTCTCAGGATACCAGGTAGTGATAGGGATGGGGGGAATGGAATGAATTTGGAGGTGAGGAGATTCAGGCTGGACATGAGGAAGAAGTTCTTCACTGTGAGAGTGGTGAAGCCCTGGAATGGGTTGCCCAGGGAGGTGGTTGAGACCCCATCCCTGGGGATGTTTAAGACCAGGCTGGATTCACATACAGCCTGATCTAGTGTGAGGTGAACCTTCCCATCACAGGGGGGTTGGAACTGGATGATCCTTGTGGTCCCTTCCAACCCTGACTGATTCTATGATTCTAAAATACCTCTAAATGAAAACTATATGGTACAACACCTAATGTTATTACAGCTGCTAGTGGACAAAGCAAGCCTTTTCTAAAGCTAGAACACCTGCTCAGAAATTTTCAGTGACCATAGCTTGTATGTTCAAAAGTAGATCTGTCAGCATACATGCAGCGTCTCTGTTTTTCTTAATCACACATTTCAACAGTTTTAATATGACACAAAAGTGGTTCCTGTAATATTGTTAATAAAATAATTTTGATTTTTCTCTTACAGTAAAAAGACAAGTGTTCAATACACTACTTGACTAAAATAGGATTTCCCTGCCCATGGCAGGGGGGTTGGAACTAGATGATCCTTGTGGTCCCTTCCAACCCTGACTGATACTATGATACTGTGATAAAGTTAAAAAACAATCTTACTGTGAGGTTTGCCTATATTTTTTTTCCTAAAACGGCATACAGAAAGAGTTTGACTTACAGAAAACATGCTGTTGGCAATATGAGCTATGAAAAGCAATGGGGAGTAAATATTCAATGAGCAGCTAGGATATCAAAATGCCATTAAATAGCAGCATGATACGTTATTAAAATTATAAAATAGTTTTTAATAGAGGTTTTTTTGTGTGAGGATGGCTAGAGCTCATCTAAAATGGTAAATTTCATCAAGATAATTGTGTAAACATAATCTCCCTAAGTTGACTTAAATGACAAAAACAAAAACAAACCCAAAACCACAGTTTAAACCTATAAAAATATTTTTTCTCTCTCTTATAGCTATAATAATAGCTATGAATTTGAGAATGCTTAAATACTTCCTTTCTTGTCTTTATCTAGAATGTGTCCAGAGAAGGGCAACAAAGCTGGGGAGGGGTTTGGAGCACAAGTCCTATGAGGAAAGGCTGAGGGAGCTGGGGTTGCTTAGCCTGGAGAAGAGGAGGCTCAGGGGAGACCTCATTGCTCTCTACAACTACCTGAAGGGAGGTTGTAGCCAGGCAAAGGTTGGTCTCTTCTCCCAGGCAACCAGCACCAGAACAAGAGGACACAGTCTCAAGCTGCGATAGGGGAGGTTTAGGTTTGATGTTAGGAAGAAATTCTTCACAGAAAGAGTGATTGGCTATTAGAATGGGCTGCCCAGGAAGGTGGTGGAGTCACCTTCACTGGAGGTGTTCAAGAAGAGGCTTGATGGGGTGCTTGGTGCCATGGTTTAGTTGATTAGATGGTGTTGGATGATGGATTGGACACGATGATCTCGAAGGTCTCTTCCAACCTGGTCTGGTCTGGTCTGGTCTGGTCTGGTCTGGTCTATTCTATTCTATTCTATTCTATTCTATTCTATTCTATTCTATTCTATTCTACTCTTTCTATTCTATTCTTTTTTTTTTTCTTTTTTTTTTCTTTTTGTTAAAACTATGGAGAAGAGATTAAACATACTAAACCCATTTTTTCCTTGGAAGAAATAGCACCAAAACATCCTTTTTTTCCCCTAGTCAACTTAATATCATTTAGTATTCTATGTTTTTAAGATACTGTGACATTTATAAAAATGCAAGGCTTCTTGGTATAATTCAAATCATATAGCTATCCTTTCATTTCATAACAGAAATTATTAACTAACTGACACTATAAATTTAGGAATATAATTTCCACATCCTACATAACTAATCTTCATATTCCCTTTTTCTTTTCCTTTATTTTACTCCTGATTAGCTTAACATAATGGCATTGCTGAGAAAAAAAAACTTCATCAAAATAAATCAGAGATATAAGATTTATCTCTTTAATCAAGTACTCTTGCAGATCTTCTGTGCAATCCTGACTCTGTAAGCAATGCACACCTTGCATGTGTGATGAGCATTTAAGTCTCCCCTGAAAGGTCCCTCAGTGGGGAAGCATGTGTGCTTATGCAGCAGGCAATTTTATAAAGAAGTGGTATGATGGATTAAGTCATTAGGCCTGACCCACATACCTGGCAGCCCAGGTAGAATGATCCAGAGAGGGACAGGGGACAGTCAGAATGATACAGCTCCTCTTCATTACAACGGACATCAAAAAGACCAGGAAGGACAGAAGAAACCCACATATGAGCTTCCTGACTATAACATTAGAGGTCCAGTTAACTGGCCTAAACAGAAGTACTGTCTCCCTTTGAGACATCCTTGAAAACCTCTGTTGGCCACTGTGGACATTCAGATGTTCTGGTGTGGGGTCCTCTATCGGCTGCAGGTTGATATCTGATCCAGCATTAACCTCCACAGGCAGCAGATGGACAGGTTGACTCACCAAGGTCTTCATCACAGGCCACAGGGGAATCTCTGTTATAGTGCCTGGGGCATCTCCTCCCCCTCTTTCTTCACACACCTCGGTGTCTGCACAGTTTTTTATAGTTTAGTTTCATAGTTTCAGTTAGGGTTGGAAGGGACCACAAGGATCATCTAGTTCCAACCCCCCTGCCATGGGCAGGGACACTCTACACTAGATCAGGGTTAGGGTTAGGGTTAGGGTTAGGGTCCTCCCTCTGGCTGTACCTGTGCAGGCTTTTTCCCGCTTCACATGTATGTTATCACAGAGGTGCTACCACAATCACTGAAAAACTCGGCCTTGGTCAGCAGCAGGTCCATCTTGGAGCTGTCTGGCATTGGCTCCATTGGACACAGGGGAATCTTCTAGCAGCTTCCCACAGAAAATACCTCTGTAGCCCTGTCACTGCCAAAACCATGTCAAAACCCAATACACCAAATTTAATCCACTGCTTCACCATCGAGAACTGTATTTATCCCAAAGAAATATTAAACCTTGCTCCTATCCTATACACATCATGAATAAGAAAATAGTAGAGTAACGAATTAAGTTGCCTGCAAATTTAATAAAAGTCTCTTATAGTTGTAACCAAGCCAGAGTTCAGCAAAGCATGCACTGAACTTTAAATATTGAAGTAAAACACTTGAGCACATTATTAAAATTGAGTAAAATAAAATAAAATGAATACAATTTCCAGTGAGCTGATGATCCAGATTTATTAACTCTTTAAATTGCTCCATTTTTCAGATTAAATGTAGCTATTAGGCTATTTTAGCAAGATATAACCACACAGGACTGCCAGGTCATCAGTACATGAAAAAAATTAACACATTTAGGATCTGAAAGAACTAAATGTAGAAACTTAACACCACTAAAATGAATTCATTACATGGAACTCTTTCACTTCCAGTAAGAAAATCAATGTAATTACAATTCCTTTTAAGTGCCTACCTTTATACCACAATCTCATTCAAAATATGCTGTAAATCCAACATTTATGTGGTACCTCAGTGTCTGGGGGACAGAAATCACAGTTTTGGTCAGTAGTAGACCGTGTATCCATCCCCATTACTATGATACAGGGACACCAAGTGCTGTCTGTAATTAGCTGAGGAGACAGCAGCAGTGAAATTGGCAGATAGCACGGTCTGATGTATTTTCACCTGTCCACTCTGGAGAAAATATAGTTTTGTGTGTTTACCAAGCTGCTTTTTATTTCTTCATGATCTTAGCACTCAAAGGAGATAAGAAAGGGTAATCTGCATTTTAATGAGACCATTAAAAATATTTAATCTTCTAGCTTAGAGTACTAAAGTTCCATCAGATATGGGTAGGCAATAGAAAGATGGCCATTGCAATTGCAATGGAAATCTGGCAACCTAATGGTAGGTTCTTTGTTCTCCCACTACAGCACAGCTTAAGCAACCCAGCCTAAGCTTGGTAAGAACTCTACATTCTTGATTTCAAAATACTCTGTGTATTCTCTTGTTTAGTGACTCTAATACTTATTATTCTTGAACAGGCAAAACTCATTCCTAAACCTGCAAAAAAAAAGGCTTTATTCCAAATTTTTTACAGTGACCTAAGTTTTTGTGCTGTCTGAATTCACATGCAGCCAGAAGTGAATCTGAAGATGCCTTGTCCTCAGAAGTTTTACCATCTAGTGCTATGCACTATTAACCTATTTGAAGAGTGAATCATTTTATAACTGGAAGCTGCCGCATTGTGTGTTTGCAGCATGAGGATGTGACTTTTAACCATGACTCAAATACATCATATCATGAGTCAAAATCATGATACACTAAGTAAAGAGATGGAAGTTAATATCTAATGACAAGGGAAAGTGTGGCTGTTACGAAAAGTGAACAAATGCAGGGCCAGATTCTCAAGAGAGATGGGGGGGAGGAGAAAGAATATAACAAGATGCAGCTAGCACCAAAACTTTGGATTGTAGAGCTGCTTGAATAACCTGCACTCTGAAATCAGAAGAAAAACTTCATCCAGAAACTTCAGTAATGATATAAATTTAGTCAGCAATAGCTGAGGGCAAGAGCTTCAAATTTATACTGAGCAATAATAACTGTTCGCATCCATTGCAGTAGCAGAGTCCAATCCAGCGCCTGCTACGTCTGTGTCGAGGCAGCTCTCTGTGCAGTTTCTGCATACTTTGCATCACCTTTCCTCATAGGCTTTGATAAACTTCTGCAAAAATGAATTCATAGCTCTTGCAAAGCCCTCTAGCACACGATTGTGTAAGGAACTTAAGTACTGATCACATCTGGATAGGATCCTGATGCTCTCCTTCCTGGTAAGTGGCTACAGGTCCTAAGTGACTTCTCCTCCGATGCCATTCTGGCAGTCCTGTTACCCTTCCCATGTCTGTGCCAAGAAAAGGGGGAACTTTTAGCTAGCCTCCATTATTCACCCTCAGGCCTCTCAGTTGCTGTCTGGTAGCATTCCCCAGGCAGAATATACCACCAGCCTTCTTCTGTGGCTGGGTAGAGCAGCACCCTGCTCAAATTCCCAGTCTTTCTGCAGCCTAGATCCACTATAAATCCCCAAACACTTTGTTATGAGGAAGGCAGGAGAGCAAGGCATATTCACAAGCAGAACCTGGGTGACACGGGATACAGAAATAATTTCCAAGACAGATTAATTTCCAAGGTCAGCCAAAGGGTGAATTCTACAACAAAAAGAAAAGCTACATTCTGTGGCATCCAAACAATTACTTAATTCTCTGGCTGAAGAACACCAGCCTAGAGTAGCCCCTGATTGAGATTAATGGGGCGTATCCTATCTCCCTTGTTATGTTTTCAAACCTCATTTAGATTCAGGAAAGCCATTTCACCTGTGTGATTGCAATGAAAGCAAATTGCTATGGTCAACTTTTCAATCCCAAAGAATAAGACTCTCTAAACAGAACTTAAGACTCTCCTCAAAAAGAGATGAAATAAACATGAAATATGTAGAATATGTATTGTATATGCTATAGCAGAAAATAGAAAATAATAAAAATGGTTTATTCCCAGGGATAATATTTCAGCTGGGCTCAGTTATTAGCTTTACTTATTAAAGAAGCTTTAACATTTCTTTGGGTTTTAAATATTGAGGTGGTTATACATTCAATTTCTGTTAAGTAAAAACTTACTCGTGCCCAGCCCCTGTGATTTTATGTTTATTTAAACTTTTATTACCCTCTATTATGTCATTACTATCTTTAATATTAATTTCTCAAAATATCCTTGAGCTGATGAAAATACTAGACAGGGTGTATATCAAAATGTCCATACACAGAAATGGTGATATCCTTCTACAAGTCAACATCTCAAAGCTATAACAGTCAAACACACTTGTCTCCACTTTGCCCTTCTTTAATACATTAATATATACTCAGTTACACATGTAAAGTGTTCCTTTTGTTGAGTATATGAAGAGCATACTTTATTAATATGTTATCAATATATAATTAATATTTTATTAATATTTCATTTAGATATTAAGAGATATAATAATATCTATTATGTCAAATTACATCTTGATTTAACTAAATGTGCTACTGCTACACCGACAAGATTGAGTCTATTTGATGATTATCATTTGAGACTTCTTAGAACCATGAAAAATTTAATCCCTATTTAATTAGTTTTTGAAAAGAGTTTAAAATATCAAAATTCACAAACATGCTCATAGAACTATTTGTAAATAATTAAAAGTGATAGTTCACAAATAAGATTGAATTCTAAACCCATGTCACATATAGTGCTCTGATGACAGCATGTCAGATAATTTTATGCTTGACACATGGGCTCCCTTGATTACTAAATAATGACATTTTAATTATTCTCTTAAAAAAAATAAATCACATTTCTACTTTTCACTTCCCTTTCCCTCTTAATTCACAGCATATTGACATAGAATCATAGAATGGTCTGGGTTGGAAGGGACCTCCAAAGGTCATCTAGTCCAACCCCTACTGCAGGAAGCAGGAGCATCCTCAACTAGGTCAGCCTGCCCAGATATAATCTTCCTGAACACTAGAAAATCACAAAAATGATGTGTCCAACTTCTACATTGGCACTGTTAACAATGTGAGTCATAAAATGAACAGAAAAGTTAACCAATATGCCTGTGAAGCTTTAATTTTCCCTTGTTTGACAGAGACACTAACATGTGGCCAGCAGGTCAAGGGAGGTGATTCTCCCCCTCTACTCAGCTCTGGTGAGACCCCACCTGGAGTACTGCGTCCAGTTCTGGAGCCCCTATTACAAGAGGGATCTGGAGGTGCTGGAAGGTGTCCAGAGAAGGGCCACGAGGATGATCAGAGGGCTGGAGCACCTCTCCTATGAGGACAGACTGAAGGAGTTGGGGCTGTTCAGTCTGGAGAAGAGAAGGCTCCGAGGTGACCTCATTGTGGCCTTCCAGTATCTGAAGGGGGCCTACAAGAAGGCTGGGGAGGGACTTTTCAGACTATCAGGGAGTGATAGGACTAGGGGGAATGGGATGAAGCTGGAGGTGGGAAGATTCAGGCTGGACATGAGGAGGAAGTTCTTCACCGTGAGGGTGGTGAAGGCCTGGAATGGGTTGTCGAGGGAGGTGGTTGAGGCCCCGTCCCTTGAGGTGTTTAAGACCAGGCTGGACGAGGCTCTGTCCAGCCTGTTCTAGGGTAGAGTGTCCCTGCCCATGGCAGGGGGGTTGGAACTAGATGATCCTTGTGGTCCCTTCCAACCCTAACTGAAACTATGAAACTATGAAACTATGATGAGCTATGTCATTTCTGTGTAAAATCCTTTTGGGATTTGGAGTGTAGCACATTGTATCAGGAGTATCAGGGAAATCTTGTGTGTGAGGGGTTTTTTTTTGTTTGCCATTTTAAAAGTATGGCAAAGGTTACAGTAAAGGTTCTGAAAACTCAGCCTTCAAAGGGTAGGCTGTATGAAAACTGTTTTTAAAAGAGATGTTCAGAAATATGAAGTGTCATTTATTTTCCATAAATAAGCCACTTGAAGCAGGGGATGTTTGAAAATGAGCGTCATAAATAAAGCCTACGAATTATTTCTGTTAATATTATTTATTTCTTTTTCTGCAGAATGCCAATGATAATAAAATTAAATTATATGAAATGACAAAATAAAAAGAAGAGGCTTTTGTTAAACTAGGGAGAGTAATAAAAGAAGAGAAATTATAACTTGGTAATACTTTTCAACATTTCTTAAAATCAATGAATCATTTTGCAGCCTATAATCATGTAATTATTTCACTTGGAAAAGATCTTTAAGATCATCGAGTTCAACCATTATCTAACTCTACCAAGTCTCTAGGGTGTATGTTATCTGGCCTCTTGGACTTGCGTTTGTCTAAGTGGTACAGCAAGTTGCTAACCATCTCCTCTTGGATTATGGGCACTTAATTCTGCCCCCCATCCTTGTCTGGAATCTCAGAGACCTAGGAATCCAGCAAACAACTGGTCTCATTACTGAAGACTGTGGCAAAGAAGATGTTGAGTACCTTAGCCTTTTCCTTATCCTTGATCACTATGTTCCCACCTGCATCCCACAAAGGCCAGAGGGAGTCCTTGGTCCTCCTTTCATTGCCAATATATTTGTAGACTGATTTCTTGCTGTCTCTAACAGCTGAAGACAGATCAGTTTCTATCTTGGCTTTGGCCCTCCTAATTTTCTCCCTGCACGGGCTCACAACAACTTTGTAGTCCTCTTGAGTGGACTGCCCCTTCTTCCAAGGATCATAAAGTCTCCCTTTCTCCCTGAGTTGCAACCCAATCTCTCCATTCAGCCAGGCTGGCCTTCTTCCCTGATGACTCACGTTGGTTATGATTATAATGTTTAAGAGACTAATTCTTGCTACTGGTGTTTCCTAAAATAAGCAAATATAGCCAAAGGCAACAACGTATATCTCTATTCTTTTAAATAATGATACTTGTTACATATGAAAAGTCATCTTGAGCTGTGAATGTCTTCATGTCTGAGTTTCAGATGCAATTTGAACATTGCCTGGAGTCTGGAACCTTTCCTCAAACTGATTAGGACATTGACAGGGCTTTAAACTAGCTTCGAAGGGGGAAGGGGCTGGAACTAGTCACCTCAGGCAGCAGTCTGGGGGAGATAAGCTAGGGCTAGAGATGAAACCAGCAGCCCAGCTTCAGTGCATGTACACTAATGCACGAAGCATGGGTAACAAACAAGAGGAGCTAGAAGCCCTGTTGCAGCAGGAAAGTTATGATGTAGTTGCCATCACAGAGACATGGTGGGACGACTCACATGACTGGAGCGCTGCAATTGACAGCTACAGGCTGTTCAGGAGGGACAGGCAAGGAAGAAGGGGTGGAGGGGTGGCCCTGTACATCAGGGAGGCACTAGATGCCGTTGAGATGGAGATCAGGGATGACCGGGTTGAGTGCTTGTGGGTAAGAATTAGAGGGAAGCTCGGGAGGGCAGACATCCTGGTTGGAGTCTGTTATAGACCACCCAACCAGGAGGAAGATGTAGATGAGGCATTCTATAGGCAGCTTAAGGCTGTCTCAAGGTCACCTGACCTCATTCTCATGGGCGACTTCAACCTGCCTGATATCTGCTGGGATCTCAACACAGCAGAAAGAAGGCAGTCTAGAAGGTTTCTGGAGTGTATGGAGGACAGCTTCTTATCCCAGGTGCTGCGTGAACCTACCAGGGATAAGGCCATGCTTGACCTCCTCTTCACCAACAGGGAAGGGCTGGTGGGTGATGTGGTGGTCGGAGGGTGTTTAGGCACCAGTGACCACGAGATAATCAAGTTTTCGGTATTCAGCCAAGCCAAGAGGGGCAGCAAGAAGACCTCCACTCTGGACTTCAGGAGGGCAGACTTCAGGCTACTCAAGGAACTAACTCAGAAGGTTCCCTGGGATGCAGCCCTTAAAAATAAAGGGGTCCAGGAGAGCTGGAGCTGCTTCAAAGAAGAACTCTTGAAGGTTCAGGAACAGGCTGTGCCAGTGTCCCGGAAGATGAGCCGCCGGGGCAGACGGCCAGCCTGGTTGGTCAATGAACTCTTAATAGAACTAAGGGAAAAAAAGAGGGTGTACCATCTCTGGAAGAAAGGGGAGGCAACCTACGGAATGTTTAGGGATGTTGCTAGGACATGCAGAAAGAAAATTAGGGAGGCAAAAGCCCATTTAGAACTTAGACTGGCCTCTGCTGTGAAGGACAACAAAAAGTCCTTCTATAAATACATCAATAGCAAGAGGAAGGGCAAGGACAACCTCCACTCCTTGGTTGACACGGAGGGGAAGGTTGTAACAAAGGATGAGGAAAAGGCAGAGGTACTTAACACCTTCTTTGCTTCAATCTATCCTAGCATGGTAGAACATCTTCCAGACAGCTGGCCTGCAGAGCTGGCAGAAGGAACCAGGGAGCTGCATAGTTTCCCGCTGCTCCAGGAGGTAGTTAGAGATCTTCTGAGCCGCTTGGACCCCCACAAGGCCATGGGACCAGATGGGATCCATCCTAGGGTGCTGAGAGAGCTGGCAGATGAGCTGGCCAAGGCGCTCTCCATCATTTTTCAGCAGTCCTGGCTCACTGGAGAGGTCCCAGAAGACTGGAAGCTGGCCAACGTGGTGCCCATCCACAAGAAGGGCCGGTTGGATGAGCCAGGGAATTATAGGCCTGTCAGCCTGACCTCAGTGCCAGGCAAGATTATGGAACAGGTCATCTTGAGTGCGATCATGCAGCACTTACAGGATGGCCAAGGGATCAGGCCTAGCCAGCATGGCTTTAGGAAGGGCAGGTCCTGCTTGACCAACCTGATCTCCTTCTATGATCAGGTGACCCGCCTGGTTGATGTGGGGAGGCCTGTGGATGTGGTCTACCTGGACCTCAGCAAGGCCTTTGACACCGTCCCCCACAGCAAACTCTTGGCCAAGCTGGCAGCCCATGGCTTGGATGGGAGCACACTGCGTTGGGTTAGGAACTGGCTGGAGGGCCGAGCCCAGAGAGTGGTGGTGAATGGTGCCACATCCGGCTGGCGGCCAGTCACTAGTGGTGTGCCCCAGGGATCGGTGCTGGGCCCCATGCTCTTCAACATCTTTATTGATGATCTGGATGAGGGCATTGAGTCCATCATCAGTAAATTTGCGGACGACACCAAGCTGGGGGCAGTAGTTGATCTGCTGGAGGGCAGAGAGGCTTTGCAGAGGGACCTCGACAGGCTGGACAGATGGGCAGAGTCCAACGGCATGAGATTTAACACATCCAAGTGCCGGGTTCTGCACATTGGCCACAACAACCCCATGCAGTGCTACAGGCTGGGGTCAGAGTGGTTGGAGAGCGGCCAGGCAGAGAGGGACCTGGGGGTGCTGGTTGATTGTAGGTTGAACATGAGCCTGCAGTGTGCCCAGGCAGCCAAGAAGGCCAATGGCATCCTAGCCTGCATCAGAAACAGTGTGGCCAGCAGGAGCAGGGAGGTCATTCTGCCCCTGTACACTGCACTGGTTAGGCCGCACCTTGAGTACTGTGTCCAGTTCTGGGCCCCTCAGTTTAAGAAAGATGTTGTCTTACTGGAGCGTGTCCAGAGAAGGGCAACAAAGTTGGTGAGGGGTTTGGAAGACAAGCCCTATGAGGAGAGGCTGAGGGAGCTGGGGTTGCTTAGCCTGGAGAAGAGGAGACTGAGGGGTGACCTTATTGCTCTCTACAACTACCTGAAGGGAGGTTGTAGCCAGGCGGAGGTTGGTCTCTTCTCCCAGGCAGCCAGTACCAGAACAAGAGGACACAGTCTCAGGCTGCGCCAGGGCAGGTTTAGACTTGAAGTTAGGAAGAAGTTCTATACTGAGAGAGTGATTGCCCACTGGAATCAGCTGCCTGTGGAAGTGGTGGAGTCACCTTCATTGGAGGTATTCAAGAAGAGGCTTGATGGGGTGCTTGGTGCCAGGGTTTAGGTTTTTTTTTTAGTTGTTTAGGTGGGTTGTATTGTACTGTATTGTACTCTTTTGTACTGTATTGTACTGTATGGTACTGTATTGTATTTTAGGTGGGTTGGATTGGTTGATGGGTTGGACGTGATGATCTTGAAGGTCTCTTCCAACCTGGTGTATTGTACTGTATTGTATTGTATTGTATTGTATGGGAACTAGTTGCAGTAAATTTAAGAGGACTGTTCCTGTAAACGGCAGTTCGTGTGTAAGGACACCTGAATCTGACCTTAAGATTTATTTCATTTCCTCTGGAAAATAAGAGATTAAAAAGAAACCAACCAGATTTATGGAAGATTGTAAAACATGTATATGTCAAAGTTCACCTCTAGAATCTTACTGGTTTCAACTATTAATTTATAGAGTTGTGTGCAGCAGGACTTAACAGTATTATTGCTCTGACATATGTAGATGACGGTCTAATATTGCAGGGTGGGATTCTAGGTTTCCCAAGCCAAAAATAAAACATAAAATAAGTTTTAAGAAAAAAATCCCCCTTAAATATTTTGATTTCTATTACAAAATGTGAATGCTACTAAAATTTCTTGTCAGCATTCAAAAGTGTTGATATCCTGAGGGACTTGTTTAGAAAACTTGTTTATCTAGTAGAAAAAAGCCTTCCAACATTTCTGAATTTGCTTCTGTCATTTTTGAAAGACAAGGTATGAGTATTGAGCAGCCAGTTGCCTCACAGACATTGGACTCAGACAGCTATTAGAATACTTTGCAGACTACTGTAAAATTTACAAGCCTGACATAGAGCTTATTGGATTTGAGGGATATAATTGCATTTGTTTGAGTGGACACTGGATTTAACCCTATTGGGTTATATCAGTGTACAATAGCATAGAATACAATAGAATAAACCGGGTTGGAAGAGACCTTCAAGATCATCATGTCCAACCCATCAACCAATCCAACCCACCTAAACAACTACACCATGGCACCAAGCACCCCATCAAGTATGGTCCAACATCTACTGAAGCATATGGAAAAACACCCACAAAAGAAATCATATGAAGAATCTATGCAGAGCTCCCTGGCTGGATGAAGAGAGAGTGTCAAAGTTTTTTATTACTATTATTCTTGTCTTATATTGTTGCATTTTCTCTAACTTGAGGATACTTGGTTTAACAAAGGAAAAGTTCCCTGGCAGTGACTGCAGAACAATTTCAAGTAATATCTCTGTATTTGGTATATATGCTGCAATCTCACCTTCTTTAGAAAGACTGCTGACATGAACATCTTCTCTGACCCCCCAAAATAACAGAGGTGCTTGAATCCTGGAAGGATAATAAATACCCTAGGGGTTTTGATAGCCCCAAATTAACATAGTTCAAGTCCTGCAGTGAGATACTAATACTTTGTGCTGAAATGGTCAGATGTCAAAAAAAATCCAAACAAAAGAACCCCAACAAAAGAGTGTGACAGCAGTGATTACTGATCAAGGTATAAACATTATTTGTAGCACTCCAAAATTTAGGAAATCAAAGTTAGAAAATTAAATTTGAAAAAAACATCTAGGTATAGGCCTGGTGAATAGAGAGATTTGGTTGCAACTCCAGAAAAATGAGAGTTTATTAGAGTGGCCACTCAGCAAAACTACAAAGTTCTTGTAAGGTTATGCAGGAAGACAGTTAGAAGGGCCAAATCCCAACCAAAATTTAATGTCTTCAGCTGCTAAAGACCACAAGAAATGCTTCTACAAATATATTATCAGCAAAAGGAGGGGTAAAGAGAATCTTGTGAGACTTTGGTCACAACAACCCCATGAAAGGCTATGGGCTTGGGAAGAGTGTCTAGGAAGCTGCTCAGCAAAGACCTGTGAATGTCTCTGAACAGCAAGCTAAATATGAGCCAGTAGTGTGCCCAGATGAGCAAGAAGGCCAACAGAATTCTGGCGTGTATCAGGAATAGCTAAACAAGCAGGACTTGGCAAGTGCTTTTCCTACAGTGTTCAGCATTGGTGAGGCCACACCTAGAGTGCTGTGCTCAGTTTTGTGGTCCTCACTACAAGACAGACATTGAGGTGTTGGAGCAGGTCCAGAGAAAGGCAACAAAGTTGGTGAAGGGTCTGGAGAACATGTCTTCTGAGGAGTAGCTGAGGGAACTGGGGTTATTTAGTCTGGAGAAAAGGAGGCTGATGGGATGACCTTATTGCTCTCTACATGAGAGGAGGTTGTAGTGAGGTGGGTGTTGGTCTCTTCTTAGTAACAAGTGATAAGACAAGAGGAAATGGCCTCAAGTTGCACCAGGAGAGCTTTAGATTGGGTGTTAGAAGAAATGTCTTCACTGAAAGTGTTATCAAATACTGGAATAGGCTCCCCTGGGAGGCGGTTGGATCACTATCCCTGGAAGTGTTTAAAGGACACATACCTGGGATGCTAAGAGATGGTTTAGCACCAGATTTGGTAGAGTTAGATAATGGCTGGACTCAATGATTTTAAAAGCCTTTTCCAACTGAAGCAATTATGTAACTCTATGATTCTATACAACTTGAGGATAACTGAAGACTGGCTAAAGTGTTTGTTGACATGACACTCTCAATATACTCTTGAAATCTTGTGATAAGTTCAGCAAATTGGATTCTCCTACCTAACTCAATAACCTCAACTGAAAATCATGCTAAGCTCTGTAGATATCCAGTACAAAGACAACACCTTGAGACAGTGACATAGACCTGTAGTAAACTTTATCAGTCTTCCACATTTCTCTCCATTGGGTGTCTCTGCTCAAGACTTACAATTACATTAAAAGAATTGAGAACATCATGTAATGTTCTCTGTTAAAATCCATCTCTTCAAAAGATATGCTTGAAATAAATGCAAGACATGAGCTGACATTAAAACAGCTTCCTAAATGACTTGATGCTAAATTTAGAGAGGACAAGGGCAAAGTTCCTTTTGAACCTCACTGGCTCAGGGCTAGTATACAGTAAATTTTATTACTTTTCCAAGTTTCTTGAATAATTTGTGGGGGTTCTCTTCTCAGAAAATTCTTGAAAGTCCTTTTTGTCATACTGCAGTGCTAAAGGAGAGCAGTGATAAGTGCAGGTGGATTACTGAGCACAGGTCACAGGGTTCACAATCTCAGTGACCTTGAGTAGAATCAGTTTCCAAATGCAATTCATTAAATACCATCATGTTACATGACAGCTCTGGGAACAAGGGAATATGAGAATTGTAAAGCCCAAGTCCCCTGGGGTAGTCAGATAAATGTAGCAAAACCTGTCTAAGTAGTGTATTTGTTATATTGTCACTTTAAAATGCTTTGCTCAGGAAACTACTAAGCCCAGTGGAAGAAATCAGCTCATCTCAGCCGTCACAAAGGTATTGTTGTAAGTCCCTCTGTTCCAACCACAACAATATATTGTCATCAAAAGATAAAGTGAAAAAAAATAAAATCAATCATATAAAGATGGATTAAAAATATTCATTTCAGAAATAAAGCATAACACATGTAAAACAAAGATTTCTTGGCTGTCCTTATATCACCTAGTTTTCTGCTCAGGAAAAAAAAAAATAAAGTAACTCTAACCTCAGTTCCCAGGTTTTGTAGTTTAGATTCCACTTACAGTGCAGTAGACATGCCATGTTTTCTCTATGGGACCACATCTGAAATGAGTCAGTCGCTCTATACTACTCACAGTCAAAAGGACTTCAACTAAAAGTACTTAAAGATTAGATCTTTTGTGTGAAGCTCAAGCAATCTGCAGTCAGTGAGGAATAAAAATATAGAGAGGATTCACTGCCGGAGATGCAATCGTGAGATGCAGGAATAATTGCTGGAAAATATCAGAAGCTGGTGTACCAGGGAAAGTTTTGCCTACTTTTAGAGGATTCTATGTGTCCAGCCTACATATTAATTTTGTATGCCAGGGTACAGAGATAGTATGAAAGTGTCATACACAGAACTCATCAAGATCTGTTCCAACATAGGAAATGGCTGATTTTTCAGTAGGGGGCAGGGAAGGGGGAACCTGTGCTAATGAAGATTTACTTTTATTTCATTTCACTGTCAACATCCTAGCTGACCATGGAGAGTAGTTTTACTCCAAGTTAACTAACATTTAATGCTTGTAGTCACTTAGAGTAATTGTGTATGTTGATATTAAGCTAACAGGATTTGGAACTTTATTTTTTCACAGTATTTGTTAGGTTCAAGTAAACTAGCTCTTTCCACTTTAGGTTTAAATACAATCATGAAATCATAGAATCAATGTGGTTGGAAAAGACCTCAAAGATCATCAAGTCCAACCTGTCACCACAGACCTCATGACTACTAAACCATGGCACCCACTGCCACATCCAATCCCCTCTTGAACAACTCCAGGGACAGTGACTCCACCACCTCCCTGGGCAGCCCACTCCGATGCCTAACAACTCTCTCTGTGAAGAACTTTCTCCTCAGCTTGAGCCTGAACTTCCCCTGGTGCAGATTGAGACTGTCCTCTTGTTCTGGTACTGGTTGCCTGGGAGAAGAGATCAACCCCTTCCTGGCTACAACCTCCCTTCAGGTAGCTGTAGACAGCAATAAGGTCTCCCCTGAGCCTCCTCTTCTCCAGGCTAAACAATCCCCCTAGCCTCTCCTCGTAGGGCTTGTGCTCAAGGCCTCTCACCAGCCTCGTTGCCCTTCTCTGGACACGTTCAAGTATCTCAATGTACTTCTTAATTTGAGGGACCCAGAGTACTGGACACAATACTCAAGATGTGGCCTAACTGGTAAAAAAAAAAAAAAAAAAAAAGAAAAAGGAAAAAAAAAAGAAGAAGTAGTTATACTTAAAGATTTATGCTGGAACTCTGTTTCTGCAGGTAGTGAGTGCATATTTCCTCTGAAATGAAGTGTCCTTGATATACTCTTACTTCACTTTATACTGTTCTGTGAATTATAGAGGAATCCACACTGGGTGTGTAGGTTAGTTTGGAAGAGTCACTACTCTCCTTAAAAGCAGAGTAAAATAAGGAAAATCAATTCATCCAATCAGTAGTCACTTGGTACCATCATGGACTTGCTCAACGGAAAAATGAGAATTCAACTTGAAAATTATGTTGAGAAATAAGGCTTCAGAAAGAGATGTTAACCCAGGGATGCTATTTCTATGAAAACAGCAATGATCAAAGAGACCAAGAGCTGAGACTTTTACAGCTAATTGGAACAAATGACAAAGGTACAGTTCCTAGAATACTTTAGCCTTTTCAATTTAAGATTAAAGAAAGACTTGCAACAGCATGTACTAAAAGTAGTTTCAGATTTTGATCTGATTTACTGTTTTCTTAATAGGTCATCACCATACACTAAAATCCAACACCCCCCAGCCATGAAAAAAAAAAATTAAAAATCCATAGAATAGAATAGAATAGAATAGAATAGAATAGAATAGAATAGAATAGACTAGAATAGAATAGAATTAACCAGGTTGGAAAAGACCTTTGAGATCATCGAGTCCAACCTATCATCCAACACTATCTAATCAACTAAACCATGGCACCAAGTGCCCCATCCAGTCTCTTCCTAAACACCTCCAGTGATGGTGACTCCACCACCTCCCAGGGCAGCCCATTCCAATGCTCAATCACTCTTTCTATGAAGAACTTCCTAACATCCAGCCTAAACATCCCCTGGCACAGCTTGAGACTGTGTCCTCTTGTTCTGGTGCTGGATCCCCGGGAGATATGACCAACCCCCACCTGGCTACAACTTCCCTTCAGGTAATTGTAGAGAGCAATAAGGTCTCCCCTGAGTCTCCTCTTCTCCAGGCTAAACAACCCCAGCTCCCTCAGCTTCTCCTCATAGGGCTTGTGCTCCAAACCCCTCACAAGACCTTGATATCTAAAGAGGACACAATATTTTTATGAACTAATAAAACCTAAGACATTAAAGACTCCAGAAAGGCTGGTACTGTCCAGAGGAGCCAGTGCAGATCCTCAGAGTTTCTCAGATGGAGAAGCCTCAACTTTTTGCAAAGAGTAGACTGCACAGCAAGGCATCTATCATGTCTCATGAATCAGGGAGTTCTCTATTTAATTGTGCTATTCATCTCTTCAAAGAGGTACAAATTCCAGGATAATTTGGAAATGTTCCATCTTCAAATTAAATTGAATTTCCTATTTCCCAAATACAAAGGACTAAGTAGAAATCACTTTCACTTTTAATCTTTCTATTTAATGTTACTTTTGCTGCAAGAGGCATTTAATCCACAGATTTTGTTGTGCCTGACCACTTTTATTTTTGATTCTTCCTAATACACTATCAGTCTATAAAGACCAACCTTAGAGTAAAGATGACTGGCACCTCTACACTCAGCCTAACAAATTGCATGACCGCAAATCCTGTCGTTTCCTATGTACTTCCATGTGACCCACTTTCATCATGTTCCATCTTGTATCTTCCTTTGGAACACAGCTTTGCTCTTCTAAAGAAGCAAATATAAGAATAAATTCAGAAGTACATGAATGCATGAGTCATTGCATGCATAGTAAAACAGCAATAGATGCAATCTGCTGTCCATGGCAAAAATATGACTAAATACCTTTAGCTTTCAATTTTCTGAGAACAGTTTTGTAAACTGTTTTGTTTCCCTGGACTAAACAAACATACAGGTTCACAGAAATTCTGAATGTCCCTGGAGACCTTAATAAAACCTTTGATTTTGTTACAAAACAACAACACATACAAACCAAAGCTAGGATTAAAAAAGAAAATTACTGGAATTTCTTTTATCTAGTCTGTTTGTTCTATCTGAGTCATTGAAATTTTCACCCTTCCAAGCAACTTTAAGTTGAAAAATAAATCTACTGTTTTAGTAGAGTTTTTAATATTTAGATTCAACAATTTTTATGGTAAGGGATAGTAATCCAACGACCTCCCTGGGGAGCCTATTTCAGTGTTTGATAACACTTTCAGTGAAGATGTTTCTTCTAATATTCAATCTAAATCTCCCCTGGTGCAACTTGAGGCCATTTCCACACATCCTATTACTTGTTGCTAGGGAGAAGAGACCTCTACCCACGTGACTCCAACCTCCTCTCAGGTAGCTGTTGAGAGCAATGAGGTCTCCCCTCAGACTCCTTTTCTCCAAACTAAACAACTCCAATTGCCTCTTCTGCTCCTCAGAAGACCTGCTCTCCAGACCCTTCTCTAGCTTCCCTACCTTTCTTTGGGCTCATTCCAGCACCTCAATCTCTTTGTGTCCTGTGGCCTCACCTATGCTGAGTACAAGGGCACAGTCTCTTCCCTGGTTGCTTGTCACACTATTCCTTATACAGGTCAGGATGCCATTGGCCTTCTTAGCCACCTGAGCACATTGCTGCTCATATTTAGGCAGCAGTTAGTCAACACCTCAATCTCTTATCTCTATTTCTTGAGGAAACACCAGCTATTACACTGGCTAAATCATAAAGTATTATGAAATGCAGTATGTTAAAAACTAGAGTAAATGTTTTCTCTTCTATTTTAAAAGTATATTGCAAAATTAAAAGCTCCTTTTCTTAACTGCAAGACAGAATCCTTTCCCTTCTAAAAGCAAAGCTCCTTTAAATAGTAATGCAGTATTGAAGTCCTAATATCAGTATTGCTACTTTATGTGCAACTAGTGGCTGTCTGACAGCTGATATGTAGCCAGATGCAATATGCCTAGTAAGGACTTAATTATTTTCATAGAAACTGCAGGGGGGTTGGGGGTGGAAGAATGTATTACAAATAAACTTCCACACTATCTTCAAACACTAATAATATGTCTAAAAAAAAACCCCAAATTCTTCAAAGCCAAGTAGATCCAGTACATCCAGCAGAGAATTTGCTGTTCAAGGAGTGGATTTTGCAACAATGTGGCCAAGCTGGAATCACACAACTCTGAAATGGCTACCATAGCAGTAGCTAACTGCCAAGATGGGAATTAATTAAATATCTCAGGATTTTTTTTACAGATAGGAGGAAGCCAGTTCAGATCAACACCAAAGTCAGCAAGGCAGTACCCACTTAGTGTTCTCTAATACGTGTCTAGAAGTTTCTGTTCTCTAATAGAATAAAACCAGCATTTTATTCTTTGCCTGAAACACTGAAAATTACAAACTAGAGCACCAAAAAAAGAGCATGAAATAAAAAGAATACAGCAATATATGAAAGCAGATAATTTCTCAAGTAACAGCATGCATTCTTGTGCCTTTGACAACTCATAATTTTGAACAATGTGTAATTTATGGCAATGAAAGGTCAAACACTTTCCTTCATTTATCTGTTTTATTCCCTGTAGGATCCAGAAAATTAACAAAATTACCTCTGAAAAGACATTTTCCATTCTTAGTAAAAGAATCTTAAAATCCTTTAGCTTAGGAACAAACCCACTTACTGTCATACATTCACCCCTTTTGTCATTCTTCATAAATTCCCCCAATTTTTGCAATGTCAAAGGTGTTCCAAAGAAAATTAGCATTAACAAGCTTATTGGGACACAAATTTAGATTTTTAAGATTTTTTTTTCATTCAGTAAAGCTGGGGTATTTGGAAAGTAATACACTCATTATTTCTCCTAGTTGGGAAAATAGTTTCTTGTCCTGCTTGATGTAGAAATAAGTTTGCATATGCTGGCAAGCATGATCAATTCAAAATGCTGCTCTTTTAACATCTTTAAAGGTATTAAAATGTTTACAATTTGCAACTTGTATATAATTCAAATTATGTAAGGTTAATTGTAAGAATCCAAACATCAAGCTATATCCACAGTGACTCACTGAATATTAATTGACAAGGTTTTGTTTTAGCTGCATCACCAAAAAGCATAGGCAGTACAACCTGCCACGACAGTTTAAATCCAGTTAAAACATTCAAGACTATAGTTCCATAATGTGATAAAAAATAATGTAAGAAAGAATGTGTGTGTTGTAGCTAGCTCTGGGTACTAACTGCTCAGTCTTAACTCCCTTTACTGTTAATGGCAGCAGAGATTGCTGAACTGCTCCCTTCACCATTCTTTTTTGCCTTTGACCCTAGATAACATCTTAAAGAGTGATCCTTTGAGAATACTAACCAATGCCTTTATTAACAAATTTTTGAAGCAGGTGACCACAGACAAATGTTCAGGTGTTCCTATACATTGATTCACAAAAGCACAAAAGATAAAAATATATTTTGTTGGACAGTAAGTCAGATAACTGCCCTCCTCCGCCCCAGTATTGTTTCTTACCATTGTCCATGATCATAAGGGACTAGATATCCATTAGTAGCTAAATGGGGCCTGATGACTTTGAAACAGCTGACATTACTGTTTGATGAATTCATGTACTGAGGAATTAAATTGTTGATCTTCATCTACTTATGGTTAAATACATGCATCCCACCAGACCCTCTATGCTGGTTCCATTACATTCAGGAAAAAACATTTAGGTTTTCCTTTAAGCTGATTATTTTACAAGTATTGTTCGCCTACCTTTCTCTGTAAGGCCATTATAATTTACCATGCATAGGCCAGTTGTTGAAGATCATCCAGAGCTAAACCATGCAGAAGTCATACATAATGATTATGCATATCAGTATATTAATCTGAAGTAAGTACAAGTTATTTTCATTGCATGTTATCCTTGGAATCCTATTTATCAGTTAGATTAGTTTAAAGTCTTGGTTAACATTCATCAACCTAGAAACAATCTTGGGATGCAGCAATTCTAGTTTCCATCTTTCCCTACACTTCTCACAGCTGTTGCAATTCATTGATGATTTCACCATCTGTCTAGAAAGCTAAAATACTTGGTTTAAATATGTAAAAGCCAGACAGTCAACTCCATTATTACATGCAAAGGTATATTTAGCACCATAAAGCTTCAAACTTCCCACCAACTTTACAGTTTTTTCCTGTGTTAACAATCATGAGACTAGATTAGGTTTGGCACCACAATGGCTTAATCTAGGCTTTGTCATAGCAGTGCACATTATTAGGGAATGTCTCCTGGATTATGTTAAAGTTCTTTCCCCCAAAATTTCCTCATTACATTGAGACTTTTCAAATAAAAGCTGGGAATTAAATCATCAGTAGCTAGCTGTGGTAGGTTTAGGCTATGCCTTTAAAATTTTTAACAGATTTCAAGCAGAAAAGTAGGAAAATATAAATAAATCACTGTTGGGTGTTAAAAGAAAAACTAAAGATACTAGTGAAAAATTTCATTGGAGAAATATCTGCTATAAGACTCCCTGTACCAAAACATTCTGGGGGGTTTCTCTTCTCTGCTTTTGCTGGCCTTGGCTGCATTATTTTGGTTTAGTCTAACCACTGCTTTCTCTCTCTGCTTCTTTCTCCCTTTTGGACAGGGGGTGGGGGGCCAGAGGAATGGCTTCCTTGGTCTTTTTGACAAGGGGGGGTTTCATGTTGTTTGTTAATTGCAAATATCTGTAAAATATTGTAAATACTGTTTTGTACATATTCATTGCATTCCATTGTAGAGTGTAGTTTTGCTTGTAAATAGAGATTCCATGTGTTTCCAACTGAGCTGCTCTGGCAAAGTTAATGTTGGGGGGAAATTTCAACCCACCATACTACCCATCTGGTGCTGATTTATCTTTGACTTGAACCCTTTTGCTGCTGCCCCATCTCTCCAGGGATTTGTCTTAATGCAGTTTTGTAGGTCTGTTTAGTTAAATGGACCCTTATCATTACATTCTTATTTCTATATGTGGTACTGAATTTCTTAGTGTTTGGATACTTGGGATAAAGTTGTTTTCTTCTTTATTCCCCATTTTCTATTTTCAATGTTGTAACATACTGTTTCTATTTATACTATTATGTCCTTCATTCTCAAATTCCTAATTATCTTTATTGTTAGTTATAACTACTAAGGAATAGGCATATTCAAATTATATTGTATTAGCATATTTTGCTGTATTGTGTGATCTGTGTAACTCTGACATATTTAATTCTTCTGTCCTATATAAAATGTGATCACCATGCTTTAAGCCAGATAAGTATAATCAGGAAAGAAATCAAAGGGAAGTGCTAAGCTGCAAGACTCCTGAAGTGTCATTTTTCTTAGCAACCCTTTTTTGCATAAATCTTCAATGTAACACTGGGCATTAAAGTATACATAACCTTTATACAGTGCAGCTGGGATACAGTGTGCCAAAACAAAACAAAAGCAACCCAAAAGAACCCCAACCAACCAAAAAACCACCAATGAATGCGGTGTAACTGTATATAACAGTTTTCAGTGATCTTGCTCTTGCAGCACAGACATACAATCTATACTTCTATATCACAACTTGACAAAAATGCATTCAATTCACTTTTAGAATAAATTGTTTCTGGAATAAGATTATCTGCCACTTTTCAGCTCAGAAATATATCCAAATTCCATCTTTTCAAAGGCAGGCATTCTGAGTAAGTTTGGCAGACTTTTAATTAGAGAAGCACAGATACACATCTTTAAAAAAAAAAAAAAGAGAAAGTTTTCAGTATTCCAACTTTGTAGGGACTACTTCATTTAAGACTATAAAGGTGATATCAAATGTGAAATGACAGTTATGATTTTCAAGCATATTCCCCTCTATAACACATACATTCTTCACACGTTAAAAAAATGAAGGCACAGTTACAGCTGCTGCCTACTGATCTGCGTGCATTGAGCAGCACATCAACATATTCAGCTTATCAGAACCACTTGCAAGAGCATGTTTGTCAAGCAAAACTATCTTAGAGCATTAGGGAACTGACGTCTCAGCTGGATTACTTCACCAACTCTTCCACAAAAGCATAGATGGGTTATTTTAAGTGAGACTGTGCAAACAACACCAAAAAATTCTCACAGATTGTTAAGAGAGTCAGAAACCTCAACACTGTGGAACTTAAAATTCTTTCAGACTTGAGGTGCATTATACAAATTAAATCTAGAGCTAGTCAGAATACAATAGCAGGAAGAAAATTATAAGCTTTGAGACTGTCCTGCTTCCAAAGTACAGGCCATATCTCAAACTATGAATGGTCATTTTAATGCAGAATAAATACATTAAATTACTAATAATTCCTGTGTTGTCATAGTGGTATTCCTCAGTGTGTCACAGTGATTTTCAAATTATATTTGTGTTGTCAGTATGGAAATGGGCACAACAGGGCTCTCATGAGCTTTAAGCAAATACATCTAATAGTCAGAAAGAACTGACTGTCGTGTGGAAACCAGGTCTCTTGATTCATCACACTAAGCTGGCTCCACACCAAATTGTTTTCTCAGATATGACTTTCATCATTCCCATGTTCCACACAAGAACAGAACAAGTGACATGTATATGAAATGTTTTATATTAGGTTTGTCTAGCTCTTCCTGACTAAGCTCTGTCTAGCAGACCAACTCCTTCAAATTCTGTAGCCAAGAAAGATTAAGAGACCTTGAGAAAATGAGACATCCACAAAAATAGGTCATTGGAAGTAGGGAACTGAATATTTTTCATCAATTATAGGAATATAAAATTTATCTTTATACACCAGAATATTCCTAACATGTCACAATGCATTATATGTATATTTGTGTATATATATACATATATATATATATATATTTATATATAAATATATATGAATAATGGATAATCAGGTCTTTATGACAGAGCAAACTCATAAAAGAAAGCTTCAAAGAATGATTTATTATTAGCACAAAAATAAGTGTTTTTTTTTTCCAGGTAGTGTCTGGTAAAACAGCAATTTCAGTAAGGCAAGAGTTTTGCCAAGGTTCAAAGGAGGCAATCTTTTTGATTGGACTATGACCAAATGAAGAGTCTTGCTAACTTGTATGACACCAGTCAATTTTACAAGGGCTAAAGCAATTGACATTGCCCATTCAAGCAATATGAAATGGGAGGAAAGGGACCCACATGAGTTAATTTTTTTCCAAGACTGCAAAGTTATTCTGATCAAAAAGTATGTCAGGAAAAGCTTCTGTCCTTTCTTAAGTATTTGAAGCCTCTCAGCTGTGGCTCTGGTTGGCCTTGCCTTCGCACAAATTAGTCCAACTGTTGTACAGTCATGTAGAAAAGACTAACTCCAAATTAATCTCTTCGGATATGCAATACCAGTAAAATCAATTGCTCAGTGCATTTGAAACGGCCTTCCACTGCCTTGAGCTTTAAAATTCCAAAACTGTCATGAATACCTGAGAGGTTTTTACACACACAGGAATTAATTCAACCACCCTGTTGTGAGGAAACTAGGGCCTTGTGGTGTAAGTAGGGGAGACTCCTTGAAAGCTCAGGAAATTTGAGAGTTAGGTAGGTACTAGCCAGCTGGTTTTATACTAAAATTTGGGTATTTTTCATGCCTACATGCAATTTCAATTCTGTCTTAGGGAATGCCTTTTAGGGGTCCCACAATGAGCAAGTATTTCTAACTTAACTCTCCTGATAAAATTATCAGCTGGGATATTTTTTAACTAAAGCCAGGTCACAACACCCTGATTTGTGCAGATCCACACCAGTTTCACTATCGCTTCCCACAGTGCCAGTTATCCTCCTGCTTAGAGTAAATCACAGGACCAAGATCTAACAGTCCAAACTGATTATGCACACATGCAAGTGTGAACACAAACCCCTCCAAGGTACCTATATTTTTCTTAATTAAATACAGACTAAGAATAGTGCTTTCAGAAAGAGATTTGATTTCAAGACTATATTGATTTATTAATGAAGTTTCCATAATGACTTTAGGGCACTCTTCTCCAATACACATTATATTATAATGTGGACAATAAATGTTTTTATTAACAAGCATATGAGCCTGTCATTCCTATGCCCAGTAAACATTCTCTCACAAGTAGAAATTGCACATTCAATTGAAGTAAAACTCTCACTGAGTACACATCTGCAGGCAGCCTCTGCTGCAGATGCACCCTGCTTCCCTCAGAAGAGATGCCCATGGTGTGGAAATTATTTCCAGCAGTGTTATAGAAATAAATGCAGAGTAGACTTTAAATATGTTTCTAGCTTTTATTTTGAAACAAGTTGTGGACTGAGTACAGTTATAAACAGATTCCACCCATCCCTTCCTCTTTGGCCCTAAGTTTAGCAGCAGAATGTGCAACTGCCGTTCTAAGCAGCAGCTGATGGAAGAAAACAAACCACAGAGCAACGAAAAGATGTTTGAATAAAAATGGATGCAAAGCACTTTGAAGGATATGGATAAGTTTTGTAAAAGATCTCTCCACATACAGCAATGGCATTAGGGCTATTGGAAACACCACAGAAAAAAAAAAGCATCCCTCCCTTCAGGAGGGTTCTCCTGAACCTTCAGTCCTCCCACTCTATCAAACTCAGCCATAACTCTTTCATAACGTTTGCTTCCCTTGTATCTATCTTATCTAGCAAGAACTAAAACACTTTCCTTTTTGTTTCTGATTGTTTGCTTGCTTCTTTTTTAAATAAAAATTTGCTCCCAAGCTGTCATATGAAGGGGGCTTAATAGCCTACAACCATTGCAACAACTTTTGGAGCAAATGGTCCACCTAAACTTTTTTAATACCCTTCAGGCCAGACAGCTCACCCTGTTTTAGCTAGAGATTTTTGCTTTTTGCACCCTATCATGTTTGCAGCTCTCCAACACCTTATACAACACCCACTCAGCCAAGTGGCAACAAAATGCTCCATATTGAGACAATCTGGAGATTTTCCCTTGCTTGTCACAAAGTTCGTTGAATTTTAAAGTGTAAATCCTTCCTTTTAAACACTTGGGAAACTCATATGATTTGCTACCCACTAAGGTCCATCTCACTATGTAGAAATGTCTATTTCTAGAATCTAATATGAGCACATTTGCAAGGTAACATGTGAATAACACAGCATCTACAGCTACACTTCCCTGTTCACAATGCTGTCAACTTGAATTTTATATCGAGGAAGTATGCTGTGAATATAATCAAGAAGGTCATCTGAGAGCTGTTTTAGCATTTATTTTAAGGCTATTGGAATTTGGGGTAGTGTGCAAAGAAAAAGATAAAGACAGTGGCTTAAAACAAGTAGTTTATTTACTTAAATATTTAGCTCCTAGCTGCTTTTTATAGCATGCACAGCACTGATTCATAATCTATGTTAAAGATAGCTTGGTCTTCTATATTGCCTCCTCCAGAACTCTGAAAAGTAGAGCTATCCCTTCAGTATCAGTTTGGGTAAAGGAAAAATTCTGAACTATCATGGACTCAATATCATTAAAAAAATTACTCAGATTTTTACAACCAAATAAAATTTTTTCTGGAACAAGTCATGCTGGTCTAACCCAAAAGTTTCTCACTCTGGCTTCACAACAACCACTGCTACCTGTATTGTCATCAGCAACTTCAAAAGAAAGTCTCTCAAAGCAATCTTAAGAAATGCTCCTTCAGAGTTCAATAAAAAAAAAATCATCTGGAAATGCTAAGACACAACCCTCAAGTTTTTGGAGGCCACGAGGATGATCAGAGGGCTGGAGCACCTCTCCTATGAGGACAGACTGAGTTGGGGCTGTTCAGTCTGGAGAAAAGAAGGCTCCGAGGTGACCTCATTGTGGCCTTCCAGTATCTACAAGAAGGCTGGGGAGGGACTTGTTAGGGTGTCAGGTAATGATAGGAGTAGGGGGAATGGAATGAAGCTGGAGCTGGGGAGATTCAGACTGGAAATGAGGAAGAAATTCTTCACAGTGAGAGTGGTGAAGCCCTGGAATGGGTTGTCCAGGGAGGTGGTTGAGGCCCCATCCCTGGGGATGTTTAAGACTAGGCTGGATGAGGCTCCGGCCAGCCTGATCTAGTGTAGAGGTGTCCCTGCCCATGGCAGGGGGGTTGGAACTAGATGATCCTTCTGGTCCCTTCCAACCCTGACTGATTCTATGATTCTACATATGGTCAGAAATAGAAACATCTGAGTGAAATATTATTATATCTTACTCTCATATTTAAAGCAGAAGTATAATTTTAAACACTAATAATATCTCTATTCTTTACTGAATGAATCATAATGAATGCTTACGATCAAATTACACCTACAAATGTGGTTTATTAACACTATTTGCATTGACTCAGTTAAAATAGCTGATTAAAATTTAGAATTTTATTCAGAAAACTTATACAGACCTTTCTCTCTAAAATGCTTGATAGAAACAACAACAAAAAAAATTAAGTCAGCGCATCCCACGCTTTTGAAGACTCCATTTCCACTTTCAGGGCAGACAGGTACATAGTCATGACTAAACATGAAAATTTAAGAAATGAGCAAAAAATCAAAAGCTCTCTCTTTCAGTAGTGTTAGAAAAGAAATCACTATCAAGGATGATAATTTCATTTACAGATAGAACACAAACTTAATGGCAGTTATAGGTATTTTACTCTCTTCAAACAAAAGGCTAAAAAGCTGTCCATTATGTAACCGATGGACCTCAAGAGCAACTTGAGAATTCTGGTCTCCCTTTTGCATTTATTGGCATTCTTGTCAGCATGTTAGTTAGATATATACAGTTTTGTTGTGATATGCTGACAGATTTGGACTGTGCATATCCCTCCTGGTGGTTGTGGGCTCAATTTGCAGAACATATGCCTTCACAAACTGGGTTTCCCAGGAGGAGTAAATGAAGGGTATCCACTATACACTATTGCTATTATTTCACTCCTTTTCCTGTAGTCCTACTATTCATAACAGTTACTCACACATAATTACTGTAAATACCTAAGACAAAATATGGAGAATTCCTGGTTAAAGGGATTGTGGGGGGTTTTGTTGTTTTGTTTTGTTTGTTTGTTTGCATAGAATGATAGAATTTTCTGGCTGGAAAAGACCTTGAAGATCCTTGAGTCCAACTGACATAAGAAGGATTCAGGTAGCAAGTGTTCATTCACTAACAGATTCCATTAACTATCTCTTTGTATCTATATCTGCCATCATTCCATATATATGTATCTCCAAATAGATAGATAGATAGATATATCCATCATCATTATAGCAAATTTATATCACATCTTTCTTTGGTTTCTATCAAGAACAGCTATGTGTCCTTCTCTCAATGACAATTTGGTGTTTTCTGACCTCCTGCAGCATGGGCATGGAACATTTCCCAACTTTTCATGCTTTTGGAGGGTTCACAACAGTTAACCCACAGTCCTGAGAAGTCTAGGAAATACCAAAATTACTTAAAAGGTGAAAAGAATCCTCAGAAACTACTGGAAATATTCACAAGCATTGAATCTTGATTTATATAGCAAATTCAATTTCGAGACTGTGTTTATCTTGCCTGTCTTTTATACTGAGAGACAGTCAAAGCAAGGAGTGTTTTATGGCCTGACTGAACAACATGTTTAAGAACATAAATTGTCACACTTGCATGAGGGTGTTTTTTCATGGTTTAATACTTTTTGAATCACAACATATTTATGTCTTCTACAAGGATGGGAAAGCCATTGGGGTTTTCTGCAATGATAATAGTGATTCAAAATTATAAAAGGTCAGTCCTGTAGAACTAGACATAGGTGTGTAACAAATCCTTGCAAATATATTGATGATCTGGATGAGGGAGTTGAGTCAGTCATCAGTAAATTTGCAGATGACACCAAGTTGGGAGCAGGTGTTGATCAGTTAGAGGATAGAAAGGGCTCTTCAGAGGGACCTTGACTGGCTGGACAGATAGACAGAGTCCAACATGATGGTATTCAACAAGTCCAAGTGCCGGGTGCTGCACTTTGATCACAACCCCATGCAGTGCTACAAGCTGGGGTCAGACTGGCTGGAGAGCTGCCAAACAGAGAGGGACCTGGAGGTACTGATTGACAGCCAGCTGAACATGAGTCAGCAGTGTGCCCAGGTGGCTAAGAAGGCCAATGGCATCCTGGCCTGCATCAAGAATAGTGTGGCCAGCAGGAGCAGGGAAGTCATTCTGCCTCTATACTCAGCACTGGTTAGGCCACACCTTGAGTCCTGTGTCCAGTTCTGGGCCTCTCAATTTAAGAAGGACATTGAGACTCTTGAACGTGTCCAGAGAAGGGCAACAAGGCTGGTGAGAGGCCTTGAGCACAAGCCCTACAAGGAGAAGCTAAGGGGATTGTTTAGCCTGGAGAAGAGGAGGCTCATTGCTCTCTACAACTACCTGAAGGGTGGTTGTAGCCAGGAGGGAGTTGGTCTCTTCTCTCAAGCAACCAGCACCAGAACAAGAGGACACAGTCTGAAGCTGTGCCAGGGGGTGTTTAGGCTTGAGGTGAGGAGAAAGTTCTTTACTGAGAGAGTCATTCGTCATTGGAATGTGCTGCCCAGGGAGGTGGTGGAGTCACCATCCCTGGAGGTGTTCAAGAGGGGATTGGATGTGGCACTTGGTGCCATGGTTTAGTAGTCATGAGGTCTTGGGTGACAGGTTGGACTTCATGATCTTTGAGGTCTTTTCCAACCTTATTGATTCTATGATTGTATTTAAACCTAAAATGGAAAGAGCTAGTTTACTTGAACCTAACAAATATTGTGAAAAATTAAAGTATGATTCTATGATTCTATACACTTAAGACCACTATGTAGCACTCAAAAAAAAAAAAGAAAAAATTTACACTCTACATTAATTAACAATTAAACTGTATTTAAACTAAATGAAGTACTCTGAAAACTGCTTAAAAATGCAAGAAGTACATGTCAGATTTTGTAAGTTAATTAATTCTCAAATTCAAAGCAAAATAATTTTGAGTCTCATGCTTTCGAGGTTCATTTACCATGGTGCTACAGAAGGGCAGTAGAAAAACACACATGCATGGTCTAATAGACTGCTGTCAGTCTGTGTGGTATCAATAATTGGGTGTAATACACTTTTTTATTGTAAGTTGAACTAAAAAGCATGCCTTTCCCATGATAAATAATGTATGAGATCTAAAGCAGAAACTTTGAATACATATGTGACTGAAGACCATTTCTTTTATTAGCCAAATCATACGTTATTTTTTCTATTTTTCCCTTTCAATTATTGGATTTTTATTGTGGTTTTTTTTTTAAACCATTTTAATCAACACTCTTGATTGTATGCAATGGAGCAACTATCCACTGTGTATGGTAATGTCTCCATGGTAACAGATTATAAAATGTAAGCAGAGGATTGTGATCACTATTTAGAAAAGAAAGTGATCGAACATGAGGAAATTACAGTCCTGAGCAATTTAATTTCCTTTAAGGATGGGTACTCACTGTCAATCCCCAAGTTTCAATTAAAAATATGTATTAATGAGACTATTAATATAAATTTATGCTAGATAAACCAACAAAAATTATCTTATTTTATTATATTAATCATTCTGTCTTTAAGGTAAAAGCAAAATTATGCAAATGCTAATATATTCCCATTGAAGTCAACTTTGCTGTGGAAACATTTATGCTGTTAGGGGCAAGCACTTATTTCACAGGATATGTGCCTTTAAAGTGAACTGAATATTGTGGGTTTGATCTAAAGCATAGTCACACAAAAGAAAGCAGTGGAGGTACCTGAATCCACTTAGCTTTTTGAGAATGCATCAGTAAGGAAAAGGATCTGATCCTACACTCCCTTAGTTACAGTTATGGGCTATTAACAGATGGAGACCAAACACAATATGACTTCAGTGGACTTCTAAGAAAATTGTCTTTATGTATATTATTCAGCTCCCTGGAGTAAACTTGCCAGAAGATAAAAAGGTGTCAAAACTTTCTCTTCAATTCATTGCCTCTCATCTTCTCCTGTGTAGAAAGGAACTACCATCTTTTCCTAACTAAAAAACCTGCTGATGTTTTGATCAGTAATATCTAGTCCCCTTGATCCCACAGTGCACAGATTACAAGAATTACAAAAGGAATTATTTAGATGAGTTTGCAGGAGAAACCTATGTATTACACCAGTACAGCTGACTTGTAGTAAAAGTGCATTTAGATTTATTATTTACACTGCAATAAGTAGTCTAAACAAGAAGTTTAGGTGAAACACCTAACTTTTAGATGCATACAGCTGATAAGAAAGTCTTTAGAAGTCTTTAGAAGTCAATTTATACTATTTCTAGGAGATGCCCAAGATAAGAAGATCATTCACCTTCAGGATTTCTCTCCACTAGTGGCAGATGGATCTGACAAAACAAGCTCAAAGAATCATAGAATGGTTTGAGTTGCAAGGGATCTTAATGATCATCAACCCCCCCCTGTCATGGGCAGAGACATCTTCCACTAGACCAGGCTGCCCAAAGCCCAATCCAACCTGTCCTTGAACACTTCCAGGGATGGGGCATCAACAACTTCTCCAGGTAACAGGTCCCAGTGCTTCAGCTACCCTCACAGTAAATAATTTCCTCCTAATACCTAATATGTATCTACCCCCTTTCAGTTTGAAATGACTACTCCTTGTCCTATTATTAAAGTCCCAAATAAAGAGTTCTTTCTCATGTTTCATATAGGCCCCCTTTGAGTACTGGAAGGCTGCTATAAAGTCTCTTCAGATTCATCTCTAGCCTAAACAATGCCAACACTCTCAGCCAGTCTTCAAAGGGCAGGTGCTCCACCCTCTGATCATCTTCATGGCTGTCTTCTGGATCCACTTAAGCAGTTCTATGTCTTCCTTATGCTGGGGAACCCAGTGCTGAACACAATACCCCAAGTGGAGGCTGCTGAGTATGGTGTAGAGGGGGAGAATCACCCTCCTTGACCTGTTGGCCACACCTGATGCAGCCCAGGAGTTACTGGCTTTCTGAGCTGTGAGAACCCATTGCTGGCTCATGCTCTTTGTAACCCACCAATATCTCCAAGTCCTTCTCTACAGGGCTGCTGTCAATCCACTTGTAACTCAGCCTGTATTTGTTCTTGGGATTTCCCTGACCCAGGTGCATCACCCTGCACTCAGCTTTGTTGAAATTTACATGGGCCTACCTCTCCAGCCTGTCAAGGTCCCTCTGGATGGCATCCCATCCCTCAGGCACGTCAGCTGCAACACACAGCTTCGTGTCTTTGGTAAACTTGTTGAGCTCATTCTATAAAGCTTTCAGTTATATGGCATAAATTCCAACCCCAAGTGCACTCCAATGTTTGGGGCTTTTTTACAAATAAAAGGGACTAGCTTGCAAAAGATTCATTCCTCTCTTGACACTTCATGACTGAACGATTTGTGTCTAAATATCTGTTATTTTCTTCCTGCTCCATGTTTCCCTGCAGACCTCAATGTATATGGTCACTGACCAAAGAGCAGACAGCCCACCTACATTACATTTTTCTTCCTGTAGCCTGCTTGAATTAGAAGCAGTTTGAAAGATGCACCATTTCAAACAGGAGTTTATTTGCATTACTCGTGGAAGTCCTCCAGCTAAATTTCCACACGGCATGCTGATTATGTCCATGCAAGTATGTCTGTGAAGCTTTTAAGCTTATTGAGACAAATAGTGAAAGTAACAGATAGCAAAAGCTTCCTGTGCTGTGTATAACTAGATTTCCATCCTAGCTTATTCTAAGTTCCCTCAGTGAATGATCCTTTTAGATATTTCCTATCACCCTACACTTCATGCATCAAAGGTTGAAAGCCATAACTGCAGTGACTTAAAATCTCTAGTTACCAATATATATATTATTTTAATTAAGTTTCTTGTAAAATTATAGATATATTATTAGTGTAATCTTAAAATGAGGAATGCTTTGGGCTCAACAAACAGTAGAAATGTTACCATGGACTGCACTCAGTACATGTTGCATTTTCCATATAATTAAATCACTTTTCTTGTCTCTAAGAAACATTTCTGATCTAGGAAATAACCTGTCTGAAAGCAAAAAGATCCTTGGTCAAATTCTGTGCAGTTCATTATTCTAGAGATCAGACTAAATGATGCAACAATCCCTTCCAGTCTCCATGGAATTCAGAGAAACTACATGACCTTAATGAATGAAAGTGTACACTCTTTAATAGATGCACAGATTTTAAAGATCATTATGATCGCTTGCTATGAAATTCTACAGTAGCCACCTATCAACATTCAATTAATGGAATGAAGCTGGAGGTGGGGAGATTCAGGCTAGATGTGAGGAGGAAGTTCTTCACCATGAGGGTGGTGAGGCCCTGGAATGGGTTGTCGAGGGAGGTGGTTGAGGCCCTGTCCCTGGAGGTGTTTAAGCCCAGGCTGGATGAGGCTGTGGCCAGCCTGATCTAGTGTGGGGTGTCCCTGCCCATGGCAGGGGGATTGGAACTAGATGATCCTTGTGGTCCCTTCCAACCCTGACTGAAACTATGAAACTATGAAATTTAATGTGGCACACAAAAATTCCTTAAAAAGGCCAAAGTGGTTTTACAAGTGCAAGTGACAAGAACCCAGTGCTATCAGGTAAGCTGTCATGGACATTATTGCCCTTCACCACTATTAATTTTAATCTCTTTATTTTAATTAGCCCAAATTGAGCTTCCAATATTTCTGTCTCATTAAACCATATTCGTTAAACCCTCCCTATAACAAAAAATCTGTACCTAACTATCTATTGCAAAAAAAACCTATTACAATCATACTCTTCAATACACTATTTTGTTGTTAGATAGCAATTCCTCCATTCCCTAATGCAAAGGCAATCCAAATCGTGCATAGCATATTTATGAACAGTTAGAAGTTAGCATAATTCTTCTTAAAAACAATGTTCAGCTCACTCTTCACCAGCTACTTCTCTGGTGTTTCTATTTACAATAGTTCATTCATTTACAAAGGTGGGTTTTCTTTTACTTAGTTTCATACACTATGAACATGCACACAAACATATTTGTGCATGCATATATATACACCTACACACCCACACACACACACACATATATATATATATATATATGCTGCATGCAGGGTCTCTTTGCACCCATTTAAAATATGCAAATAAATGAAACCAAGAAGGGGCCATACAATTACCTTCAGATGAAAAAATGTAAATGTATCTACAGTTCTGCAGACATAAATAGTCTGTGGGATTAGATAGTTCTGAGATAAAATACACTGCATTGTGCATCATGTGAGTGACAGGTCATCAGGACTTTTCTGTATCACTCTGTATCATACTGTATCATCCCCTATTGGTCTACACTATTTTATAAAGTAGATACAGTCACTAATTCCACTGTAGCTAACTGTTCATGAACCTCTCAAAATCTACCTGGAGACCCTTTGTTTTCCAAAAATATATGCATTGTTTTTTCAGACACATTGGGAGGTTTATTATGTTGGGTGTCTCAAGCCTCTTACAAAGGAAATTAACTTTGAAATTATATTGATATTCTGTGGAGCTGTATTTCTTTTTGCAAGATCCATTAAATTATTTAGGCTATGGCTGTTACTGAATACAAAAGATGCATCTCAGTTTCATTTCAGGTACATCTGGTCATCTCCTGACTTCATTACAAGGTAAGATCTAACCAAACCTCCCCTAGCCTTGGGCAAACTTGCTGAGAAAAACAGCGTAGCAGGAAATGGTTGTAAAAGTTTCTGATTGTACATAAGTATGATTTTAGTGTATTATCAACTCTAATTTTTACATCCTGTATAACTCAAATATTTCAGTAGTTTGAGAGGTTTGTTTTTCTTCTTTTTTTTTTTTCCAGAAGAATTGCTTTCAGCACAGTGGGCTGAGGTTTCTTTGTCAATCAATCAGAACAGATAAGAACCAGGATTCACACTGCTGGAGGGCAACATAACAGTGATTCAGAACACTTCACTGACCTCCGCCTAGAAAAGTTTCAGAGTACGATATGATAGAGGCTATTCTGAACAGGGGGAGCTAACCCAGACCACTGCAGTATTTCATTAAAATAAGTGTTTGGGGGCTTTTTATGTCCCAAAAGAAAATTTTTGTTTCCTGTCAAATTAAATGTTATTGTAAAGTGCATTCCCTTACTTTTGTATAATAAAAACAAATAGAAAGAATTCTATTGGATTTTCTTCTCTTAGATAACTTTCTGGTTCATCAGCTGAACCAAAAAATCAGTTATGCTTTCAGTCTTATTTGCAAGTTCATTAAAAATATTGGATTCCATAAAATCCATTACATTTTGTAAAATCCTCAGCTAACTGGTATTAGGCAGACTAGTTAAGTCTTATTTATCAACCTTTGAACAGCTATTCCACTATTTTGCTAGGGATTAAAGTTAGGCTGATGGGACTCAGTTAAATGGAATAACAAGGCACACTGAATAGTGTCTTTTTGTTTTTAGAAGAGGTTTTTGGGGTTTTTTTTTGCAGAAAGATGAACATAGCATTTTCCAGTGAAATCAAAGAAAAAATAGAAGTTTTGTGAATAAATACTGGAAGTATTTGGAATAAAAAGGATAACGTTTCTTTGAAGGATTTGGTAGTCAACCATTGGAATGTGGTAAAAGCCTTAGCAGATCTGAGGACTTTATCAAACTAAGTAGGAATTTTAGTGTTTAAAAGTTGGACTTAAAGGACTGAGACACATATTATTTGCTTTCTTTCTAGTTACTCAAACTAACCCAAACTTATTTTGAGATATAACATTTCATGAGGATGCCTCTTCTTCCACACTGATTGTACAGACAGTCTTGAGTCACCAACTCAGATATGTCTGATTTTTCAATAAGATGAAACCTAATCTAGGAGCTTTCTTTTCCTTATTGTTCCTAAACCAATTTGTAACTTTAATTATGTGGGTCTAAAGAAAGAGAAGTGTATTCAGGACCAGCATGGCTATGATAACCACACATGATGATGGTATTCAAAATTTGATCAACGTACATATAATACTAATTGTGCATAATGTTTTTCCTTGTAGCTTTGCATCTATTTATGGACAACTCAAATCAATGTTATGTAAATGTAAAATCTCTAACATAATTAAGAATAAAGCCCCTGACTTTTCCACAAAAATGTATTAATACATTGCTTAATGTCTTCTTACATTACTAGGAAATTCAAGGAAGAGATTTACTAACTTGACAGCTTAAGAAAAAAAAAATCACACAACCATTTTTCTTAGAGTACAGAACTTCTACTTTCTCTGAGTATCAATGTGGGTGAAAATTCTTTGTATTCTCTCACATGTATTTCTTCAATTTTTATGTGTTATTAAATTGTAAATGTAAAACATGTTCTTTACCAGGTTCTTCAATAAAAAATGTAAAACCTTACTCACAATACTACACCTTCTGAACATATTTATATTGATTTTTACCTTTGAGATATGTTTGAAAATAACAGGAAAAAAAGTGAAAACCAAATTGAGTTAAATTCATTAAAGGTAGTTTATACATAATACCACTCTTTTCAAGGACCTTCTGGCAAGCATCTTACTTATACATATGTATTTAATGAAAACTCTGTCCTTTTTAAAGGAAAAGTGAAAAATGCTATTGGCAGAACAGATTGATTTGCTATATTGGAAACCAGGGCTCAAACCTGATTTGTCTGTATGTAAATCGTTGTTTGTTTGTTTGTTTTCTTAATAACACATGCTTCTAATAAAGTAAAAAGGAAGACTTCCAAAGGCAGCTTTTACTTCAACAGCTATATGTAGTATATGTTACACAATTAACTCAGGGTAGCAAGGAGGGGTAACAACACTCCCTATATCTCTTAGAAGTTCATAACGTTGTATATGAGAGGTGTGTGTATTCAGCATCCTTGGAGGCTCTTTTCACATCAATGACAGGTGATAAACAGGAAATTCATAGCTGTGTAATTGCAATCTCACATTGAATTGTGAAGACAAACATGAATGTCACCAGTAAATACACCTCTCTGTGGGGCAGGTGAAAACTAGTAAAGATGCACTTATAATCCATCTTACACAAGAATCATTCTTTCACATTTAATTCAAATACTCTTTCATTTCTTCCCTATTTTTCCTTATATCTTTCTTCTCTTCCTCCTTGCAGTATTTCCTAAAATTCTTCTGTGTGTACATTCTACCCTTCCTTTCATCCAAACTCTATTTCTTTGTGTTTCAAATAAACCAATCAGAAGATCAAATAAGTCAACAATTTTTAGGAAGCTGGAAAAGTTAAATTGTGAGACATTTTTAAACAGCATACAACTAGCAGTATAAGGAGACAAGACTTAA